>JADRCH010005099.1:0-18440 GCA_019843965.1 Rhynchomys soricoides
GCTAAGCTGGAACACTCCTGACCTCCCAAGTACAATCTGATTGGACTTCCCTAAGGTAGCATCCTCATGGCTGCTGCTGAGCTCATTTCCTTTTTTCCCCAGAAGGCTGCTTAAGAAAAGGTGGCTGAGTTATAAAATGCAAAGCATTGTTTCTGCTCATGCCCAGAAGGAACTGACCCATGAGCATAGGTGGAATAGAAGGGAACTGAGGCAGACCCATTATCAGGTCACAGATGGTGTGAAAAATGGCACATGAGTTCCACTTTTTCTGAGAGGCTGTGATTAAAGCAGGCTTCACCTATTATTATTCACCTATTATTAAAGCAGGGCTATTCCTGGTTAAACCATCTCTGCTGGAGAAATAGGATCGACCACATGCCCCCTGTGTTAGCCTGCTGTCTGAACCGCACCCCACAGTTACCTGTCAAAAACCAGGCGGCCTGGCTCTCTCTAAATGGGGGTGCTCGACCTCCTCTATCTCTTATCTCCTCTCTGGCTCCTCTCCTGTCCTTTACATCTCTTATCCTTTACCTCCCTCCATTCTCTCCTCCCCCCAAGTGGTCACAGGCCTCTCCACTCTCTACTCTCTACTCTTTTACTTCTCTCTCCCTCTGTCTGCCTCTACTACCCTCTGAACTCACAAACCTATGCCCTAAATAAACTCTCTCTCTCTCTCTCTCTTTCTCTCTCTCTCTCTCTTTCTCTCTCCCCCCTCAGATCTTCTTAGTCCATTAATAAAATAGTTATTTATCAGCTTCAGATGAAAGCTGCCTTTCTCATGTACTCCTGCTTCTCTCCCGGTCAATTCCACACCCAGAGAATACAGAGATTGTGGACCAGCATAACAACACAGATCATTTATCAATGTTTTTTAAATTTCCTGATGGATCTCTGCAGACCAATAATGCATGGTAAAGAAAAGCGATAAAGACAGAGGTGCAGGCTCTTTGTTGAGATGAGTGGTTCTCTCTCGATTCTCTCTGTCTTCTCCAGTTGATCCAAGGTTCTTTTTTGGCCTCTCCAGGTTTTAAATCTCTTCTGAGCTTCCTAGGCACTTCTCTTTCACAGGACAGGGATCTCTTCATCTTTCTGTCTCTCCCTCTACTAGGTATCACTGTCTCTGTTCCTTTCTTGTCTCTATCTGACTCCCTCTCTCCCTTCCGCCCACCTCCCTCTCTAGACCGTCTCTCTATTTCTGTCCTGGTTTCTCTGTGACATCATGGCGGGTATCAGGAACTATACACTACCCTCCCAATTGACCACCTATTGACTGAACAGCTCTCTATTAACCAAACAGAGGGGATGGAGAACAATTTTTACACATCATTGACAGAGAACGATCTCCAATAATCACAATGCCACCAAACATTCCTATAGATAAATCAACCTAAATTTAGACTCATATTTGTGCCCATTATGTACGTTAAATGTTTAGTGTTGAAATTCAATTCATATTCACAAGTTATTTTCTGTATTTGGAATAAGAAAGAAACACCGAATGACCATAGATGTACAAAATGAGTGTATACCACCTCAATCTAATGCTCAAAATGGAATATACAAGTTATTTTATCACAAAATTGTTCTGTGAAACATTTCAAATGGATTTTCCTTTCTCACATTAACAAAGTAAAAATCAGTTCATGTTAATCTCCCTTGTCAATAAAATAGAGCTAACTCTTCCATACAATAGAAATGATTAAACAAAATAATAGTTCATTTTCATGATGAAAATGTGGGTTATTCCTTTTCATGTTCCTAATGAAATCCTAAAAGCTAATATGAGACATGACTTCTTTTTGTTTTATCACAACAATCTTGGAAATCTAAATTTCTAAAAATGAAACCCAAGAGTCACCAACATATTAATATTCCTATACTTCTATTGGAAATAGAGTAGAATAAATCTCCAGGAATCTCATTAATGAGAGCCCATAACTCTGTCAAGAAAATTGTGCATTGTGGTTGTTTGATTAATTGTGTGTATGGTTTATCGGCTGATCTTGCTGTGTGTGTGAGGTGTGTGTGTGTTTGTGTGTGTGTGTGTGTGCATGTGTGTGTAAGAGATGAAGAAGGGGATATGGGATTTAGGTAGGAAGAAGTATACTATTTGTAAATGTTGGTGGAAGAATTTTTCTTACCTGTCCATGAATAGAATTCTCTATGTCCATAGCTTCATGACTTCTAGCTTAATCAACTTTGACTTTGAATAACTAACTGATTTTCAACTAGATATTTCTTGTTTACAAATAAGTTTATTCATATAACATATATTCAAATCATTTCAACATTTATCATCAACTATTTTGCATGTATTTGTGTTTTCTGTACTCAGTGTCCCTATCTACATATTTGCAGTTGAACATACTATTTGTTGAATACCTAACATAATATTTGATAAAATTCATTAAGATAAAGAATAGCAAATTGTACTTTGTTTTCTCAACAGTGTAATTTAAATGGAAAATGCTAGAAAACATATTTACCCTTATTTCATTCTTCTATCTGTGCCATACTGCTATCATATTTTTAACTCTATATCCTTCCACTTTTGCTGACACAGCAGAAGACACTTAATAGCTAATTAATTTTGAGAAAAAATTTGCTATTAAGAACTATTTGTTTTGACATGATTTATTTGAATACAGTTTATTCATTTTGTTTTCTATGATTAATTCTACAGTTTGGTGTTCCATTTCTGTGTCTGCTGCTGACTCTGCTGTTCTACCCATAATAATTAGATGTCAGAAGTTAATTGTCCATGGGTGCTCCTTGACTCAGTGAAAAGGTTGGAAAAGTCATTTTTCAGATCATTACCTGCAAAGGGATTCCTTCCTTGATTTTAAGTGAATTACTGAGAAATTATGAGCAAATAGTGAAATTAATTACACAGGAACTAACATACTCAGGTAAATCATGCACAAAAAATTAACTTTGTGAATTTTGTTTTGAATGAAATTCATTATAAATATTAAGTACTTAGTTGAATAAAAAAAAATCATGTATTCCTTGTAGTAATAATTTTTGCAAGAGTATTTTATATAGTATGAGTTTTGAACTAGAAACTATGAAACTAAGGCCTAAAATGTCAGCTTGTATAATATCTGATCCACTGTACCTTTCTTTTAATTCACAACACACTTTACCATGTATTTTACCTTTGCTTTAATATTCACGAAACATAAGAAAATATTATGGAAATTATCCGCAAGACATATTATAGCTTATTATGACAGAAATGTGCCTGTTAAACTCATGTCAGATAATCAAAGATTTTTCTCGCTAAATACAATTTTGAATCATGCCAAAATATCAGTGTCAAATAAACTTTTAAATAATCTAGACAATGAAATTTAAGGGATGTCTAGATCTAGCTATATATTTTTGCATTTATCATTGTATATTTTGTATCTGGTCATCAAACCTGTGTGAATTCTGATGGAGCAGACAATCTAGACCCAGTGTAAAGGAAGAACTACTGGTGGCAAGCATGATCTCTTGTTGAATATGGTACCTAAGGTAGGGGATGGAACAAGTTATTAGGGAGGGGATGGTCAATTGTCATGGTATTCATCCAGAAATATATAAAGAGAGTGGAGGGTCTCTGGGACAGGTGGCCAGTGTGGCCTTTGTTCCAGGGCAAGTCTCTCTGAACTTGGAGCTTGCCATGGCACCAAGAGGTGAGGTGGTGTTTTGTGCAGAATCTGGCAGGATACTAAGGGTGTGGAGGAGGTCACCTGTCAAACAGCCAGAAATACGTGGAGGTCTTGTGGCTAGTATGGACTCAGGTTGATGGGGCTGTGACTGTAAAATCAGCTGAATCTTACGTTGACTACTGAGACTACATTGGATTCTATGATGCCCCAAACAGTGCTCCTGCAGATTGTGGGCAGGGTTTGAAGTGAGATGGCCTCTGTGGTACTGGGAAATAAAATCTTTTGTTTTCTATGACGAATTACTCACAAAATTATAATTATCATAATTATAATTATTATCTTATTAATAATATAACTAATAATTAACAATTAGTAGATTATAGTATATTATTTATAATTATATGAATAATATAATGATTAATATGTTAACAATGCATTCTAATTAGTAATTATATTATTTCAATTTTTACATATATCATATATTTATTAATTATTAACATTTATACTCATGACTATTATAATCATTAGGAAAGAATGATTATATATCCACAAAACTGACGGACTTTATTGTTCTTTCCCAATTTGCCTCAATTAAAAGGTGGAAGAGCTAAAAGTGCACTTTTTTGGTGGTCTCATTTGAAGAAGTTAACACACCCAAGAGGAGTAGAAAGCAGTAAATAATCAAATTAAGGGCTGAAATCAACAAAGTAGAAACTAAAAGAACTATAAGATGAATAAAAAATTAAAAAAAAGTAGTTCTTTGAGAAAATCAAAGCGATATATAAGCCTTAGCCAGACAAACCAGAGGGCACAGAGATAATATCCAAATTAACCAAATTATTAATGAAAAGGGAGATATAACAACAGATTCTGAGGAAATGAAAAACATCATCAGATTCTATAACAAATCCTATGTGCAACAAAATTGGAAATCTGGATGAAATGGACAAATTTTGAGACAGATATCAAATACCAATGTTACGTCAGGATCAGATGAGGCATCTAAACTGTCCCATATCCAATAAAGAAATAGAACAAATCATTAAAAGTTTCTCAACCATAAAAAGCCCAAGACCACATGAGTTCAGTGCAGAATTCTATCAGACCTTCAAAGAAGACCTAATACCAGTACTCTTCAAGCTATTCCACAAAATAGAAATGGAAGGAACACTACCCAATTTATTTTATGAGGCCACATTTACTCTGATACCAAAATTTCACTAAGACACAACGCTAAAAGAAAACTTCAAACCAATTTCCCTTATGAATATTGATGCAAACATACTCAATATAATTCTCACAAACCCAATCCAAGAACACATCAATACGATCATTCTCCATGATCAAATAGGCTTCATTTCAGGGACTCAGGGATGGTTTAATACCTGGAAATCCATCAATGTAATCCACTATATAAACAAACTCAAAGAAAAAGACCTCATGATCATTTTGTTAGATGCTGATAAAGCAATTGACAAAATTCAACATCCCTTCATGATAAAAGTCTTGGTAAGATTAGGAACTCAAGGAGCATACCTAAATATAGTAAATATAGAAAATATACCTAAATATACAGAAAATCAGTGACCAACATCGAACTAAATTGAGAGAAAGTCAAAGCAAATCAACAAAAATGAGGGATTAGATAACGATGCCCTCTCTCTCCCTATCTATTCAATGGAGTACTTGAAGTTCTATCTAGAGCAATCAGACAACAAAGGGAGGTCAAAGGGATACAAATTGGAAAGGAAGAAATCAAATATCACTATTTGCAGAAGATATGATGGTGTTCTTAAGTGACCCAAAAAGTTGACCATGATCTCCTACAGCTGATAACCAACTTCAGCAAAGTGGCCTGATACATACTTAACACAAGCAAATACATTAGTCTTCTTGTACTCAAAAGATAAACAGGTTTTGAAAGAAATTCAGGAAATGTACCCTTTACACTAGTCACAAACAAAATAAAATATCTTGGTGTGATTCTAACCAAACAAGTAAAAGATCGGTATGACTAGAACATTAAGGCTGTAAAGAAACAAATCGAAAAAGATATCAGAAGATGGAAAGAACTGTCGTGCTCATGGATTGTCAGGATTAACACTGTTAAAATGTCCATCCTGCTGAAAGCAATCTACAGATTCAATGCAATCCCCACCAAAATCCCAACACAATTCTTCATAGACTTAGAAAGAGAAATTCTCAAATTCACATGAAATAACAAAAATACCCAGGATAGCAAAAACTATTCTCAACAATAAAAGGACTTCTGGAGGAATCAGAATCCCTGACATCAAGCTGTACTAGGGAGCAGCAGTGATAAAAACTGCATGGTATTGGTACAGTGACAGTCAGGTAGATCAATGGAATAGAATGGAAGACCCAGAATGAACCCACACACATATGGTCACTTGATCTTTGACAAAGAAGCTAAAACCATACAGTGGAAAAAGGACAGCATCTTCAACAAATGTTGCTGGTTCAACTGGCGGTCTAAATGTAGAAGATTGTGAATTGATCTCCCTGCAAAAACCACACATTCAAGTGGATCAAGGACCTCCACATTAAACCAGGTACACTGAATCTTACAGAAGATAAAGCAGAGAAAAGTCTCAAACACATGGACACTGTGGAAAAGTTTTTGACCAGAACACCATAAATGAACAAAATAATTAAAAAAAGAAAATAAATTTATTAAAAGTGGAAAAAGTTCGGGAAGGAATTACTGATAATAATGGAGAAAATTGTAGAAAAAATGTACGAGAAATTGAAGACATCTATGAAAAATTACTGGTTATATTAAAAAGAAGTGTGGAAAAATGTAAAATAAGTGAAGACAGGTTTGAAAAATTAACTGGTACAAAAGAGAAAAATTAGGGAAAACAATGAAATAGTTTAAGATATTTTTGAAAAATAAATAAGTATGAAGAAAACTTTAAAGGTTAACAAAGGTTGTAGAAAACATTGGTAGATAAATACGAGTGATAATTATGAGTAAAATGTAGAAAAAAAATGAAGAAAAAAATGAAGCCGTTGTTGAAAAATACTCCAAAAATACGGAGAAAACATTGAAAAAAAAATGAAGGAAAACTGAACGACAATTTGGAAAAATAATTGACAAAAATAAGAGAAAACATGTAAACCCTTTGAGAAAATGTTGAAAAATGTACGATTACAATTACCAATAAAAATCGAGAGGACTATAGAACCAATTGATGGAAAAATCGTAGACCCTTTGGTGAAACTTATAGAGAAAATTGAGACAAAAAAAGAAAAGCTTTATTGAAAGACAGAAACCATTTCTAGACTCAAAACTTATAAACTTGGTACGATTTATCGTCAAAATGGAATGACGTATGGCCAAACATCAACAATAATACAGGCAAATGCACAAAATATTCACGTGGAAATTGAAGAAATTTGGAAAATTAACTAAAATTTGAAGAAAAGTATAAAATAAATTAAGGAATACAGGAATACAGTTTGGGGATAATTACTGATAAAAACAGAGAAGAAAACAGAAAAACCCAAGTTCAATTTAATGACTTTATTGGAAAACTTACTGAAATAAAGACAACTTTAAAAAAATTTATAAATTCAAGAGTACATCCCTTGACAAATTACTGAAAAAATGTATACGAACATGGAGAAAAATCAGTAAAATGGATGTCATTTTTTTGAAAAATCGCTGAAAAGAATAAAGAAATATTCCAAAAGTTAAGAAAAACGCAACTCTTTTTGGAAAAACAGCTGACAAAAATGGAGATAGTATACAGAAAATGTACAAAGATGAAGACATTTGAGTAAAATGACTGCTTGAAATGAAGATATTTATCGAAGAAAATGAAAGCATTCTGGAAAAACGTCAGAGGAAAACAGGAAGATATTCGGAAAAAAACAGGAAAATATGTAGAAAATAAAGAAAGATTTTGAAAACGTTTAAAGATCATTTAGAAACAATCATTGATTAAACTAAAAAAAATTTTGAAAAACGAGAAATATTGAACACAATTTTCTCAAAATTAACGACAAAGAATAAGACAAATATTTAAGAAAAGAAGGTAAAATAGAAGACATTTATAGAAAATTCCTGATCAAAATCGAAGAAATATAGAAAAAAGTCATTAAAATTGGAAGATATTTTAGAAAAAGGATGGTTAGAAATGGAGACACTCATAAACAACAATTAAAAAACATTGGCAATATCTCTTGAAAAATGAGAGAGAAAAATGAAGTGAAATATAAAAACAGGTAGGTAAAAATGAAGATATTCTGGAAATTTTCCAAATAAAATACAAAGCAAATAAGACAGAAACTAATAAATATTTAGGACAGTTTGAAAAAAATCACTGATAAAAAAGGAAGACATTTATGAATGTAATTTGGGCAAAAAGGAAGATATCCTAAAAGAAAAACGAATAAACACGAAGAAAACATAAAATTAAAGAAACAACTGCAAGAATATTTGGAAAAATATGGATAAAAATAGTTAAAAATAATAAATTTATTAAAAATTGAAAATGTTCCGGAAGAATTACTGATAATAATGCAGACAACTAGAGAAAAAAAGTACGAGTAATTGAAGGCATCTATGAAAAATTACTGGTTACACTAAAGAGAAATTTGGAAAAAGTATAGAAGCAAATGAACACAGTTTTAGAAAAATAGTTGGTACAAAAGAGAAAAATTAAGGAATACAATGAAAAAGTTGAAGATATTTTTGAGAAATAAATGATAAGTATGAAGAAAACATTAAAAATTAACAAAAAGTTGAAAAAACATTGGAAGAATGAGTGATAAATAACAGTAAAATTGAGAAAAATAAAAGAAGCCTTTCTTGAAAAATACTCCAAAAATGCAGAGTAAACATTGAAAAAAAATTAAAGGAAAATTGAAAGACAATTTAGGAAAAATAAGTGATAAAAATAAGGGAAACATGTAAACCCTTTGAGAAAAATGTTGAAAAATGTACGATTACAATTATCAATAAAAATCGAGAGGACAACAGAAGCAATTGATGGAAAAATCATAGACCCTTTGGTGAAAATTACAGAGAAAAGTTGAGACAAATAAATGCTTTAGTGAAAGACGGAAAATATTTCTAGACTCAAAACTTATAAACTTGGTGTGATTTACCATCAAAATGGAATGACGTTTGGCAAAACAACAAGAATAATAAAGGCAAAGACACAAAATATTCATGTGGAAATTGAAGAAATTCAGGAAAAATAATTTAAATTGAAGAAAAGTATAAAATAAATTAAGGACTACAGGAAGACAATTTGGGCATAATTACTGATAAAAATGGAGACGAAAATAGAAAAACCTAAGTTCAATTTAATGACATTATTCGAAAACTTACTGAAATATATAAAGACAACTGTAAAAAAAAATTTATAAATTCAAGAATACAACCTTTGACAAGTTACTGATGAAAATGGATACGAACATGGAGAAAAATAAGGTAAAATAGAAATCATTTTTTTTGAAAAATCGCTGATAAGAATGAAGAAAAATTCCAAAAGTTAAGAAATAAGCAACTCTTTTTGGAAAAACAACTGACAAAATTGGAGATAGTATAGTGTAAATGAGCAAGGAGATGCAGCCATTTGAGTAAAATTACTGCTTCAAATGAAATTATTTATCGAAGGAAATGAACGCATATCTGGAAAAAAGTCTGAGGAAAACTGGAAGATATTCGGGAAAAAGAACAGAAAAACATGTAGAAAATAAAATATACATCAAATATAAATGAAACTATAAAACATTGAGGACCATTTGAAAAAATTACTGATAAAAAAGATGACATGTATGAATGTAATTTGGAAAAAATTGAACATATCCTCAAAGAAAAACGAAAAAACACGAAGACAAATATAAAATTAAAGGAACAACTGAAGGAACATTTGGGAAAATACGGAGAAAAATGATTAAAAAAAGAACAAATTGATGAAAAATGGAATATGATGCAGAAGAAATTACTAAAAATAATGGAAACAACTATAGAAGAAATGTAAGAGAAATTGAAATCATGTATGAAAAATTATGGGGTACATTGAAGAACAGTATGGAAAAAATGTAAAAGAAAGTGAAGACAGTTTTGAAAAAATAATTGGGAAAAAATAGAAAAATTAGGGTAAACAATGAAAAAGTTGAAGAAATTTTTGAAAAATTACTTGTTAGTATGAAAAAACCATATTAAACATTAGCAAAAGGTTGAAGAAAATGTTGGAAAATGAGTGATAAATATGAAAAGATCGTAGAAATGAATGAAGAAAAAATGAAGCTGTTCCTGAAAAATTCTCAAAAAGTACGGAGAAAACAATTTAAAGACAGTTTTGGAAAAATAAGTGATAAAAATAAGGGAAAACATTTAAACCCTTTAAGAAAAATGTAGAAAACTGAACAATTAAAATTATCAATAAAAATCGAGACGAATTCAGAAAAGCCTAATGGAAAAATTGTAAACACTTTGTTGAAAATTAACGAGAAAAATTGAGACAAATAATGAAATAAGTTATTGAAAGATGGAAAACATTTCTAGAATGAAAACTTCGTATATTGGTACGATTTATTGTCTAAATGTGATGACGTTTGGAAAAACAATGATAATAAAAACAAATACACAAAATATTCAAGGAAATTGAAGAAATTTTATAAAAATAACTTAAAATTGAAGAAAAAAATTAGCAATACAATAAGAAAATTTGTAGATAATTACTGATCAAAACACAGATGAAAATTGAAAAACCTAAGTTTAACTTAATGACTTTACTGGAAAATTTACTGAAATAAATAAAGACAACTGTAAAAAAATGTATAAAATCAAGAATACAATATTTGACAAATTACTGATGAAAATGGATATAAAAATGGAGAAAATTAAGGTAAATTTGAAGTCCTTTTTGGATAAATTGCAGATAAAAATGAAGAAAAATACCAAAAATTCAGAAAAAAACAACTCTTTTTGGAAAAACAACTGACAAAACGGATAGAGAAAATGTGCAAAGAGATGAAGATATTAGAGTAAAATTACTGCTTGAATTGAAAATATTTATCGAAGATAATGAAAAGATTTCTGGAAAAACGTCAGAGGAAAACTGGAGGATATTCGGGAAAAATAACAGAAAAATATGTAGAAAAGAAAGAAAGATTTTGAAAATGCTTGAAGATCATTTTGGAACAATTATTTTAGAAAATAAAGAAAAGTGTTGAAAAACTTGAGGATAAAAGGGAACACAATTTTATCAAAATTAATGACAAAGATTAAGACAAATATTTAAAAAGTGAAGAAGAAATTGAAGACATTTGTAGAAAAATTCCTGATAAAAATCGAGAGATATATACAAAAAAGTCTTCAAAATTGGAAGGTATTTTATAAAAATGACGGATAGAAATGGAGACAAACATAGACAATATTTAAGAAACGTTGGCAATATCTCTTGAAAAATGAGAGATAAAAGTGAAGTGTAATATAAAAAACAAGTAGTGAAAAAAGGAAGATATTTGTAAAATTTACAAATAAAATATACATCAAATATAACAATAACTATAAAACAGTGATGAACATTTGAAAAAATTAGTGATTAAAAGAAGAAGTCAAATATGACAAGTTACAAGTTACAATAAAGAAAAGTATGGAAAAAAATATAACAGAAAGTGAAGACAGTTTTGAAAAAATAATTGGGAAAAAAAGAGAAAAATTAGGGTAACAAAGAAAAATGAAGATATTTTTGAAAAATAACTGATAAATATGAAAAAACCATATTAAACCTTAAAAAAAAGGTGAAGAAAATGTTGGAAGAATGAATGATAAATATGAAAAATAACGTAGAAATCAATCAAGAACAAAATGAAGCTGTTCTTGAAAAATTCTCGAACAATACGGAGAAAACATTGAAAAAAGATGAAGGAAAATTTAAACACAGTTTTGGAAAAATAAGTGATAAAAATAAGGGAAAAAATGTAAACCATCTAAGAAAAATGTTGAAAACTGTACGGTTACAATTATCAATAAAAATCGAGACGAATTCAGAAAAGACTGATGGAAAAATTGTAGACACTTTGGTGAATATTTCAGAGAAAAATTGAGACAAAGAAATACTTTATTGAAAGATTGAAAACATTTCTAGAATGAAAACTTCTAAAATTGGTGCGATTTATCGTCAAAATGTGATGATGTTTGGAAAAACAATAATAATAATAAAGACAAATACACAAAATATTCATGGAAATTGAAGAAATTTTGGAAAAATAGTAAAATTGAAGAAAAATAGAAAAAAATTTAGGAATACAGGAAGACAATTTGGGGATAATTACTGATAAAAAAGAAGAAAATTGAAAAACCTAATTTTAATTTAATGTCTTTACTGGAATATGTACTGAAATAAATAAAGACATGTGTAAAAAAAATTATATATACTGAGTGAGTATAGTAAAAAATTTTAACATATCTCATTATATCTACAATTTAAGAAAATTTAAGAAGACTTCAGAACACCAAACAGATTGGTCTAGAAAAACAATTTCTCCTGTCACGTAACAATCAAAATATCAAAATCTCAGTACAAAGAAAGAACATTAAAATGTATAAGGGAAAAGGTCAAGTAACATAAAAAAACAGACCTATCAGAATTACACCAGACTTCTCAACAGAGACTCTAAGCACCAGAAGATCTTGGACTGATGCCATACAGACCCATAGAGAACAAAAATGTCACCGCTGGCTACTATACCCAGCAAAACACCAATTACTAGAGCTGGAGAAAATAAGATACCCAGTAACAAAACCAAATTTAACATATTTCTTTCCACTAATACAGCCTGATAGAGGATAGTATAAGGGAAACTCCAACACAAAGGGGGAAACTACAAACAAGAAAAAGTGAGAAGTTAATCTCACAACAAACCCAAATGAAAGGAACCACAAAAATCCACTTCTAACAACAAAAATAAAAGGAAACAACAATCATTGGTCATTAATATCTCTCAATATGAATAAACTCAATTCCCCAATTTAAAAATATAAAAAGAAAACAACAAACAAACAAATTTAAAAAAGAAAAAAAATAAAAAATGACTAACAGACTGTGTTCATGAACAGGAGCACACATTTTGCTCCATAAACAAAATACATGTCAGTGACAATGACAGACCCTACATCAAACTAAAAGGCTGGAAAAAATTTTACAAGAAAACGGTCCCAAGAAACAAGGGGTAGATACAATTCTAGTATCCAATAAAATACAGTTTCAAACAAAAGTTTTCCAAAAAGGTGTGGAAGCACACTTCCTACTCATTGAAGGAAAGATCCAAGAAGATGAACTCTCTATTCTGAACATCAGTGTCCCAAATGCAAGGACAAACACCTCTGTAAAAGAAACACTACTAAAGCTCAAAGAACACATCTCTCCTCACAGGATAATGGTGGGAGACTTCACCACCCCACAACCTCTTATGTACAAATCATGGGGACTGAAATTAAACAGAGACACAGTAGAGAAGTTATGGACCAAATGGATTTAACAGATATCAACAGAATATTTCACCCTAAAACCAAAAAATCTGCCCTTTTCTCAACTCCTCATGGTAACTTCTCCAAAATTGACCGTACAATTGGAAACAGAAAAAGCCACAACAATTATAAAAGATTGAAGTAGTCCCATCCATCCCATCAGATCCCCTTGGATTAAAGCTGGTCTGCAATAATAACACAAACAACAGAAAACTCACACTCACAGGGACACTGAACAACTCTGTACTCAAAGCTCACTTGGTCAGGGAAGAAATAAAGAAGGAAATTGAAGATTATTTAGAATTTAATGAAAAGTAAGGCTGCAATATACCCAAACATATGGGACAAAATGAAAACAGTGCTAGGAGCAAAGCGCTTAGCTCTGAGTGCTTTAATAAAGAAATTTAAGGGAGGATAGACAAATCCTGTCATTACCTGAGTGCAAGGTGGTGAAGTAAACCCCAAATTACATCTCCACTTCGTGTGTGAGATACTCAGTTATAACAAACATAGACCAAAAGAGCACACTTCAAGTTCATTTCATGTGTTTTCACACAGTTAAAAGTATTTCTTCTTATTCATGCATTGGTCTAAAACAAATGTAAGGTTATTCATTAGGAAAGAACAGAAGATGGGTTTGGATCATAAAGGCCAGAGTGGTAGGCACTAGACGATTCCGCCATATGTGTGGCTATGCAAAAAATTAGTGTTAAAGGTGTGTTAAGTAGCATTATGTGTTACATATTCTATATACATATATATAACCTAAGATGGCAATTCATACTACTTATGAAAATATGAGGAATGATGAAAAACATATTTATTTGGAAATTGTTCACATTTCCCCCTATATATCTAAGGTAATTATCCATGCCCTTCCAATAGGTGTGATGGGAAGTGTTCACGCCTTTCCCATAGATTTGACAGAAATCCTTCATACCATCCCTGTAGATCTGACAGAAACCATGAGAAAACACCTGGTCTGGAGAGAGAAATTATTTTGAGGCCTAGACCTTAAGCTCTTTTTATTCAAGGAAAGCCTGTGCTTAGCTGCTATTGTCAGTAAATATTCTGGGAGACGAAGAACCATAGATTACAGGTACTCACATTTCCTGATTCTGAGACTGTCATCGTGATTTCTTGTTTCCTGTGAGTGTTAGTAAGTGCATGTTTACGTGTGTGTGTATGCATGTGGGTGTATGCATGTGTGTATAAATGTGTGCGTGCATGTACCTGTACATGTGTGTACATGTGTGTACATGTGTGTGTTGCATGCATGTGTGTGTGTGCATGTGTGAATGTACACACATGCATGAACAGAAATCATAGCACTACCTGCACATACTACTACTCTGTCCATGTTTTCTCACACAGGACACAAGGTCTGTGCTTCACACAGTCAGCAAGAGCAGGTACTGTCCTAAGTGTGTCCTGTACAACAGTGAGACTTGTCCTTCTCTCTACTTGACAGAGGATAGGAATCAATAGTAAATTTCACTCTTGCCCTCATTTGTGAGTCTGAAACATGACGTCCTAGTGAGCCTAGATAAGATGAGATTGAAAGTAAGAAATAGGAACATGAGATTGGAGTTAAAGCCTTCTACTACACCATATATTACTATGAATAAGACTAGGAAGACACTGTGGGCCCACAAGAGACACCACAGGGATTGAAAGAATGAACATCCATTCTCCAAGGCTCCTTCAGTGATGATGATAAGGAGATCTCATGAATCGTTTCTCTCACTGGTCTTCAGCTGCAGCTGAATGTCCGACCCATTCAGCTTCTTCCTTATGTCAGTCTAAAAATGGAGGATTGGGGATGATGGCAGCTCCACAGTGGCCCATGCAGGGAGATTAGCATGAGGAACAGGCATAGAGAAATTGTTTGTAGCAAAAACAAGCCAACCTGAGTCTGACACATTTGTTTAAAATTGTGTATGCTTGCAGCCTAGGGACACCAAAAAGAATGTTAGTCCTGGAATGAGAAAATTCCTGTGTGAATCTCAGTTGTGTCCTCTCTTTGTGTGGTTTATTGTTTCCCAGCAACCTGCTTTCCTCTGCATCCCTCAGCACATAAATGAGGTGAGCAAGCAGATAGCCTTCTCTATGTATTCAGAGATGAACAGGATTCAACATGGCTGCACAGCCTATCAGTCCACTGGTTTCAGAAGCCAGGAGGAATTAAGCACAATCCACAAGCCCTCACAGGGTGTGAAAGTGCCCAGACAGCTGCCAGGCCACTCCAGGTACATGAGTACAAACGGACAAATAATGCACCAGCAGAACCTGTTCATGAGACTAACCAAGTTAACTCACAAGCAGCACGGGGAATCCAGATCAGACAAGAAGGAGTCACTCTCCATCCTCATCCTCTCTTATTGACAGTTCTTTGCCTGCCCTAGAGAAGATCCTTCCACCCACACCTGAGGACTCAGAGAGCAATGGTGCCACAGACAGGAAGAGGTGGAGATACGTGCTGTATCGTAAAAATTGAGAACATAAGGACTCTTCCAGAAGCACATTTATCTCCTTGTTACCCGTGTCAGACAGCCGCTTCACCTAAAGCAATTGACCAAGGTGGATGAAGGTGAAGCCCCGCTCTGAGTTTGAGGTATCTCACACTTCTTCTGTCTCCAGATGCTCTCACTTTTTCCTCCTTCAAAACCCGCTCCATTGTGACAGTGAAAGGCAACTCCCAGCACAAGAGCTTTTTTCTTCATGCTCTTGCTCTCCGAGATGAAGTAATGTTCAGGAAAAATTGACATTTCAGCCCCATGAACAACACAGGAGATCATATGATTCTTAGAGACTCTAGCACTTGAGCCAAATTAAAAGAAGACTCAACTGAAGCCCACCTCCTTCAGACAGGCTAATATTCCACGTCCAACACTGTCACAGAACCACAGATTTGCACTGAGATGGAAGGTAACCTTCCTTCTTTCCCCTCTGTTCTCATTCTGACCACCACCTACGGAACTTTCTCAGGATTCCCAACATGTCTATGGGTGATCAGTAAATGTACTACAAGTGGAGCAAGTGCAGGTAGTATTGCCACAACTCAGGTGACATCACAAAGGATACCTGGTCTCTCTGGCATGCTACAGAATGTCCAGAAAATGGACTGATGATATCACAGGGAAGTTTCACTGTCTCCATGGTAACTGTCTCTCCTCACAGCTTGAGAGATGGATGCTTAGTTAAATGTGCTTATACAAAGGATTGCAAAGCTTGATTTCAGCCCAGAGCAGACTGATCAGTTAGTATAGGTTGAATAGGAAGGAAATGGGAGCATTTCCAGGAAATATTTCCGGGAAACAAGGGAAACCTTACCTCAACTCCCCTGTCTAAATATCTGTATGCTTAATGGGAAACTTTTTCAGACTCCCCATGTGGGGAACTGAGTGCTTGCTTTCAACATGCGTCCCTGAATAGTTACTATCCTTCCTCATTTTTCTCTTATCCCTCAAATTGAGAATTTAAATGCTGCTGAGAAATCAAGTCAGAATTGGTGCTGATGAAGAAAGAACACCTGCCTCATGGACAGGGTCCTGGAACTAAAGAAATCGGCTCAGTAACTTTGGAATATTCCACCCTCCCCCTCCTTCTCCTTGAAGGGAAGGTCCACTGTTCATAGGTGGGTTTCTCTTCCTTTTAGAAGAGAGACACTAATTATACTCCTCAAACTACAGGTTGGCTATGACCATTAGGCCAAATGTAAGTGGAAGAGGCACCCTGAGTCTGTAAACACAGACTGCAGGGCAGACTAGCTGTTGATCACCTACAGAAAAGCAGGGTCCTGACCAACTCATTCCCTAAATCCCAATCAACTTAAAAGTCTTACTGTTCTGCCAATCACATTGCACTTAGTGGGTGTTGCTCTGATAGCTTTGTAAAGGCCCACCAAATAGGTGTGGCCACAATTCGTTGGGGTAATAAAATCCTCTTGCTGATTGCTGTAATCCCCCTCTCCAGGGTCGTCAGAAAGCCAAAGGCTCTCTAGAGTCTTTACAGACCCACACCATGGAAGAGCCTGCAGAGCTGATTACAATGTGGGGTTAGAGTTTGGGGGTACATGCAGAGAAGCCCATTACATAGCTCTTGAAAACTTCCCCAAAGAAGTTTCTGCTGTTGAAAAATACAGCCATCAGTGTACTGGCAAACTGTGAGGAGATTTGGAAAGGGAATAGAAGAGTATTTAAGAAGTCGTTAGGTTGAGCGTGACACTCTTTGCTGTATACTAGAAATAAAATAGAGACATATAATAGGTCCTTGTGAGGTACACAGTGAGATTCTACTGAGGGGGGAATAGTCTAGGACCAAATGTTAAATGAAGTAAAAGGAATGGAAAAGAAAAACATCTATGAACATAACATTGGTGTTAGGGTGAATAGAAATCCCTGTTTATTCACTAGTTTGAGCCTAGCCTGATTACAGAGTTAGTTTCAGGACAGTCAGGATGACACAGACTCTGTCTTGAAAATTCAAAAATCAATCGGTAAACAATTTTGAAAAAGAAAGAAAAAGAAGAGGATCAAGCTTCAAATCTTCCTAATGTCAGCCTATGGTGAAATTTAAGTGAGACACACACATACTATATCTTAGATAAAATTGCCTAAAAAATGTTCAGCATCACTTGACTGACCAGATTTTCAATTTAAATCACAGCTGTCTGTGTTCAACATGGATGACGATATTTGGTGATATTTTCTTAGCCAAGGTTCGTAACGGAGGCTAAAAGAACACAAAAATAGGAAACAAGTACATAATTTCAGAATTATCCTGATTTGGGAACAAAAAAGTAAATACACTTTTAATATAAGTAAATAACAATGAATATAAAGCACATCGAAATAAATTAATTGTGTATAATAAAATGCAATTTTGTTTGTTACTTTTGGCAAGAATAAATTCTCCTTCCAGGCACATATACCCAAAGGCTCACAGCCTCTAAGTCTGGTTGCATGGTATCTGCCACCCTCTGGCGGCCACTGTTGGCACAAGTAACACATACACTGACACATACACAAAATTAAAACTGTATGTCTTGTATTAGATTGATGATGATATGGTCGTATATGAGTGGTGTTAGGGTCGCCAGGGATGATTGGCGAGGATCTCGTGGCTTCAGAAACCACACCAGGCCAAACAGTTCCATGAGGGTAGTTTATTGGAAGGGTGGGCAAGGTAGTGGTGATAAGAGAAAGGGGAGAGAGAGAGAGCCAGAGAGAGAGAGAGAGAGAGAGAGAGAGAGAGAGAGAGACAGAGAG
>JADRCH010005181.1:0-14732 GCA_019843965.1 Rhynchomys soricoides
CACACACACACACACACACACACACACACACACCCCACTTCATCAAGTCTTCTCTGACTTCTCAATGTTTTGTTATGGTATCATAGACTCTCCCTCTTTTCACTGTTCCATTTCTTGCCACTGATCATCCCTCTTGACTCCTAACCCTCTACTCATAGGTCCTGGCAGGGACACACTCAGTTCCTCTGATATAATGCCTTTCTCTTCACCTATGTAGCTTTACAGCTTGTGTTTCAGTAGAGCAGAGTGAGTTTGATTCATACATACTCCTCGGTGTGGCACGTTGTTCACAGCCCTCTCAACCATTGGCTGCAGCAAATGTCATCCCATCAGTTTGCTGTCCTTGTGCTCTTTTCCAAACCAAAAGCAACTTCCGAAAGTAAAACCTGATATTTATCCTTTGTGGGATCCGTCCTAAATTTCACCCAAAGGTTCAATTACTACAGGCTTGGTTGTTATTGTTTGGTGCCATGGCAAGGCAATAAAACCTTTCAGAGATGACAGGAAGGAAGTTAGGTCATGGTGGGGTATGGATCCCCCTTCTTTTCTTTGTGTTCCTCTTCCTCCTCCTCATCCCCCATTTCTTCTTCCATGATACCATGCGATGAGTAATCCCCCTCCACCACACACTCCCCACGCAGTGTCCTGTGCTGCCATAGACTCAAAGCAACATGGCTGAAAGACCACAGACTGACAACTTTGAAGCACCCAAAATGAACCTTTCCTCCTCAGAAAATGATACTCTCACAGCGTTAGTCATAGTGATAGGAAGCCAACATGGTATGTCATCAAAATAAGCTACACAGAAAACATCTAAATTGTAAAATATTTTAATAAATAAATATTTTATTCATAAATAAATATTTACTTTTAAAACATTGATTATTTAAACAACAAAGTAAAGCACAATTAAAACTTGCCTGGCTGAATTTCCTTGAGTAAGTGTGGGATGCCCACAGCACACAGTACCAATGTCACAGCTTAGCAGGGTTTGCTGAGCACACCTTGCTTGCAGTGATTGGCTGGAGATGGTGCCCAACATATTTATTTTAGTAAGACATGGGTACTCAACAAGACAAAAATGTGCATCTTTGGCAATGCCTCATGCCTAATTGTCAGATATTCTTCAGGAGGTCACAAGGAAAAGATTTAATGAATTGAAAACACAGAAGGCACACACCTGAGGACAAAGAGTTTATATAAATCAAACCCTATGGTTTTGCTTTTGTTGTCTTGCTTGAGTGTAAAACTTCTTTCACAGTTCATGGGTTTGAACACTTGATCTCCAGCTGTTTAGGAAGGCTGTAGAAACTTTTCTCTGAAATGATGAACCAGAATAGACCTTTCTTCCTTTTGAGCTTGCTTTCTCACTCTGACAGAGAGCCAACTGTTTCTATTGATTTGTTTATTCTGGTAGGTAGGCATCGGTAGATCTTTTTGATATAAAAGTTCATAATAGCATATTTAAAAATATTACATTATGATGACTTTATCCCAGTCCATCTGAAAACTTTTACCTGTTCTAACAATAAAAATGACATATTTTAATGTAGTATTTATATATTTATGTATTTATTTATAGCTGAGGCATAGTCTCATTACATAGCCTGGGATAATGTGATATTTGCTATGTAGACCAGGCTAGCTTTGAACTCATAGTGATCTGTCTGCTTCTGCCTCACAGGTTCTGGAATTAAAGACATATGGGCATCAAGCCATGTTTTTAGGTAACTAGTAAATTTTTATTTAAAAATTCACTGCTGCCATTTATTACACAAATAAAAAATCACTTATGCATGTGGCACACGACTCAAACAAAGTGGAAATATAAACCATGAAAATACTTCATCTTTCTCCTGATCACCATTCCTTCCTTCAGTTAATTACAGCTCACTGTGCTATTCATATTTCCAATTATCTTTTCTATTATCTATCATCTGTCTGTCTGTCTATCTATCTACCTACCTCTCTATCAAGATTAATGTATAATATATTTAAACTATAGTAATGGAAATGTTCTATTTTTCATTTATCAATACATTTTGAAAAAGTTTCCATATCAAAGTATATGGTATCACATGCATTATTTTTAATTATTCAATCTTGGATTGAATATCTATTAAGATGTTTAGTTCTTCCTAATGATATTTAACAGTGAGTTATATATTAAACATGAAAACCTTCTAAAAGTTCTTCATAAGGCATATAGCTCTATAGCTGACTTTTTTGATCTATGACTCAGAGCTGTGATGACTTTTTACCGCTGAGAGACCAAAGGGGGGTGGGGTAGAAATCAAGATTTGAGAAGCAGAAGAAAGGCATATTCTGCGGTTTACACAAAGATCAGTTATCATCAAGACACTTGTGTGCAGGAGTGAGTCTTGCTGCTTTATTGTGACTTAAGCTGTGCTGCACTGGGGACTAGGTAATTCTTTTATGTATTATGTCATGTGTGCAGCTCTACCCCAGCTAAGATGCAACAGATGTAGCCTTGATAACGGCAGAAACATCTGCACAGGACCTCACAGTTACATGGCCTTCCTGGCGCATCACCTCACTCTGCACTCTCTGGGTGTGATACGTGGGAATGTCCATGCAATTTGTCTTTATGACTCCCATAAGGCACATTATTTACGAAGGCTTCAAGTTTGATGTTGCATGTGTGTTGTAAGGCAGACTCAGATTAATAAATTTCCTTCTCATTCTATTATTCAGCTTCCCTTAATGTAATACGTACCTGAGAGATGGTTTGCAGAGAAAGAGACCAGGGCTGCATTATCCCCTTTGGAGGCATGCTGATGACTAGAAAGCCTTCTTGTAGGGCTATCTTTTCAAGTTTTCCTTACCTTCCAGTAGCTCATCTGGGACCAATCACTTAATACATGAGCCTGCTGGAAGACATCTAAGATCCAACCTACAGCATCATTGTGGCTACTTGGCTGTCTTTTCCCATGTTCCCAATCATGCTGTGTATTGTTGCTGCTTCATTTAACTATACTATGAAAGCCTGACACTTAGTTGCTCAAGGACAAAATAATTGAATGTTTGAAGCAACAGAAAGGTCTATTTTTCTCCATCCAAATTCCTGAAGAAAACAGGCATTCACCTTCTTTCTTAATTGGTTTAGGGACTCGATTCTTTCAAGGAATTCTCACAAGGTCCAGTGATCTAAATGTTCCCCAGGTCCCACAGAGGGCAGGAGCTGAGGACAGACATCAGCACACGCTGATAGGAGGGAAACTGTTGACATGTGGAAAGCGAATGAGGCTCATTTCTCTTCATAATCTACTGTTCTCGAGTGGTACCTCTCAAGGGTCAAAGTAGATGTAGCAGTCAATGATCATATACTCCTCCTAATCTCTCCAGATGGGTATGCTCCAATTTCTAATCACCTGTAATTAGGGTTTAGGGTGACAGGTTCTGACACCACCTCATTTAGTAGCTGTTTAGCTACAAAATTATCCTCAGGTTCTGGGGCCATGTACTGACAGGGCCTCTTCTTAGGAAGAGATTACTTTCTAGGGTAATCTATATTACCACAGGCCTCATAGATATTTCTTCCCCATTCCCTTTTGGTGGACACTTTCCTGCATTTTCTATTTCTCTTTCAAACATTATAGAGCCTGGCTTGGTAGGAGAAAGGAACGCATAAGAGATGAGATACAGCACTCATGGTAGTGAGAAGGATGGTGATTGACTGGGGCTGTTCATCTCTGAAACCTCTTGTGTTGAGGTTAAGTACTTCATAACAGGTTTATGAAAGGCTCAATTATAGTTCAGATGAAAGAGGAAAAAGAAAGAGAGAAAAGAACTTTTAGGGATAGATTGTCGATCTCCAACTATAAAGAACAAGTGTGCACACAACAAGTTTTTATGATCTACCAGTATATCCAAAAGATACGACAATGATTCCATCCAGTACTTTGGGTCCAAGGAAACAAGTCTGTGATATTGGCTATGTTTTATTGTTTGTTAGACATGTAAGATGTCATTAAGTGATCGATTTTCTACTTCTTGCTCCAGAAAAATTGCCGTAATTGAATTGACTTTCTTTCAAATTGGAGTCTGTCAATCATTAGGCACTGTACAATAATGGGGTGAGTTCATAAGTCTCAGTCTGACAGGCTTGGGTGTTTGCGGAGGAAATGGCATGGAGATAAGATCCCTCTGAACAAACCCGTCAGCAGTCTGCCATTCGCAGACTTAAAACTTAGAGCAAAATTCAAAGCATCATTACCAGTAGACTAGAAAGTAATATGTAGTGTGGTCCTGATTGCTCCTTATAATTTTTGTGTTAAGCTTTTTGCTTTGAATTAAAGTTATATTACAGAAATAGAGTTTGAGGTATTTGAGAATACTGCGTAGTTAAGGAGCATTTCATTTAGCCTGAGATTGCCTTCTCAGGGCCAATTCCCTTCCTTCTGTACTTTTCTACATAATTAGGGTAAAAACTACATGAACATTGCTTGTCAGGAAGGCTAGAATACAGTCATTTTTCTACATTACTGGAGACCAATGATGCCACACAAATATGAAGGAAAGGGATAAGTTCGTGTTCTTTGTTCAGTTGTATTGTCTTTACCTGGGAGAAGTGGGACTTGGCTTTTGTACTGACTGGTAAGAACAAGGCTCATCAGTGGTGACTGGATACACTGGAGTGAAAGTATGTCCTCAAATATGAGGCGTAGTGAGAGAGAAAACAGGGAGGGTGTGATATCGACTAGGTCACTGAATAAAGAACAATGCTCTCTCCTCAATTCTGAGATGTACAGTTCCCAGACATAGAGTTTTACATTCTACTTGGGGAGAAAATGTCCTCTGCAAGTTAGGCACTTACGAGGGCTGGAGGCATACCAAAGGTATTCTTTTGTCTTGAGTTCTTAGCAGCACCTTTAAATGTCGCATAATCTGGGTGGTTTTTTTTTTTTTCTTTAATAATGTATTCCTGTCATTTTCTCTGGCCTCTTTCTGACATTCTATTTCTTAAATTCTCTATTTTCTCTCTGTCCTTTTTTCTTCTTTTCTGCTCTCTAACGTGGTCTTATTAGTGGGCATAGGCTTTTGAAATCTCAAAACTCAGTCCCAGTGAACATTTCCTTTAACAAGGCCACACCTCCTAACCTTCTCAAATAGTGCCACTCTCTGGTGACTAAGCACTCAAATCTATGAGCCTATGGGGGCCATTCCTATTCAAACCACTATAGGTGTTCTCCTCAATCACTTTTCTGTATCATTTTTGGGACAAGGTCTTTTACTATACTTAGGGTAAGCCAACTGGATAGACTGGTTGGTCATTGAGTCCAAGGGCCCATTCGGTTACCAATCCCTGGCACTGGGATTTCAGGCACACACCACTATGCATGGCTTTGTACATGGGTACTGGGAACACAAACTCACGTTGTCATATGTTTAAAGCAAGCACTTTACCAGTTAAGCCAGCCTCTCTGTATTTTTTATATAGTATCTTTTTTTCACAAATATACTATCTTATCTGAGACTCATAATTTCTTACCCTAATATTTTTCTCCCTCACTTCCTTAGCTTCCTCTTAGTTCAGAGTGCTGAACTAAGTAACATAACATAGACTGTTATGTTATGTGGCTTATAAACAATTGAAGTTTCTTTTTCACAGTTATGGAAGCTAGAAATCTTAAGTCAACTGTCATCATATCCACCGTCTGGTGGTGATGCTCTTTGGGGCTCTGAACTGTCCAGAGAGTTCTCTGGAGTTTCTTTTCTAGGAGTACTTATCTCGCTCAGGAGGACTCTGGACCCTGTTAATGATCTAATTGCCCCAGAGACCCTACCTTCTAAAACCCTCACTCTGTTGGTCTGAGACTTTATTATATGAATATTAGGAAGATGCACAACATCTCAGCTTGTTCAACTTCTATTTTCTTCCTTTTTTTTTTTTCCTGTCGGTTTGTTTCATTTTGATATCTCTTCAAAACTGAATAATTTTTCAATGTGTCTGATGACTCGTTCTCCTCTCCATATTTAAAAATAGACTACTAAGACCCAAATTAGAAATGGAAACAAGTTAAAGGAAAAATTCTAAAGCAGAGGAGATATTTGTTGCAAGAAACAGAATAAGGGCCAATGTTTATACGTTTAAAGGCACAAAGTGGTCAAGAAGATAAGTATTATAACAAAGATAATGTCAGAAAACCAATTTAAAAAATGGAAGCATCTAACAATATTCCATGCTGAACTTGTAATCAAATTTCAAAGCACACAACACTAAGATGCTGTCCCCAATATCAAGCCAGAATGTTGCTGTTCTTGTCTCCATTAGGAATAATTCTAGGCATTTGCCAGAAAGAGAAAGGCTACTCTCATAGGTTACTGATATTTCCCAAAGCATAAATCACCTACAGCCATTAATACTTTGAAAAGAATGTACACGTTGAGTCAGCAATTTTAAGGAAATAGTCAAATTATCTAAAATCTGTCCTCATTCTAGAGTTGTTTAGTCTCAGACAAATGGATGCAATAGATCTCCGATGCAATGGAGTGCCCTGCATTAGGTGCTAAGGGAAGAACATGGGTTCCACCCACATGGAGAATGCTATCAGCTATAAGAAATGAGGTCACTGCAATTCAAACACTGACAGGGAAAGCTGTTATGATCCACTGTCAAGTCAAAACAGTAAAATAGAAGGATGTTTTAAAAACAGACATCTATTTGGAACAATATCTACAATATACAGGAGAACAGGACAAGCCCAGATGATGTATATGAACAGGGTTACTTAGACAAGATAGAAATATGGCGACTGAGTTTCTTTTTCTGTCACAAATTTTATAGCCCTGGGAATAATCTTAAGAATATCACAAAAAGGGAGTTAGTGAGAATGATTTAGGACTGGAGACATGTGCTTGGATGGTAGTGCTGCTTGTCCCTCTGTAAGCTTTCTTGGAGTCTGGTCAGATGATACCTGCCATTCCATAGGAGCCCATAGGTCAGTGTTTATCAACTTGCTTTATATGAAGGGCAGCTTATCTGTCTGAGTGGCTTTCTAGGATTAAATACATACTTGTTGGTCCTGTTTCAAGCCTGATATTGCCTGCCCACACTCAGCTGTGCCTAGGTACTGACATGGGTGAAGTCAGCTGAGGTAAACTTCCTCACAGAAAAGACTCCAGTCTCCTGACCAGGTAGAGAAGAGTTTATTGGTTGGTGAAGGAGGGGTAAATTGGAATTCTTACTGCTGCTTACGCAGATTTTTTTGGAGGGTGAGTGCCTGTGTGTATGTGTTCCTTCGTATGTACACATGTGTGAGTATGGTCTTTTACATATGGACATGTGTCTATGTTCCTTTGTGTGTGCATGTGTTTGCATGTCTCCATGTATATAGGTTCCTTTCTGTGTGTATGTGTGTGTACATGTGTGTGTAGACATGATGTCAAAGGTAGAGGTCAAATGTATTCCTTAACTATTTTCCCCCTTGCTTTTCTTATGCAGGGTCTCTCCTTGAACTCCAGTGCTTACGATTGTGAAGCAAAAGTTTACAGACTGAGCAGATTTTTACCTAACCCTTCCTTCCTCTAGTCTCAGGATACCTACTGACTCCAACTCCCAAATAATTCCAGAGCTCTGCAGTCCTTATTGACTTATTGCTTGTAGCTGTCTCCCTAGCAGCCTCTCTGGGCTCTGAAGAATTCATTCCCACTCATCCTTCCCTTTCAAGATCCCGACTTTGTCAACATTTCCTGTTAGTGAAGTCATCCTTCCAGTTCTCATCTCCTTATTGATTTCCATCTTTCTACTCCCATTTTCAGAATATTTCAGAAGGAAGGGACATAAATATTTACACTGAATGCAATACATTTAACAGGAAGTCCTGTGGCTATTTATACATCTTTCTCTATTCATCAGTATCACTGGGCACAGATGTCTCATGGAAGGGAGTTGAGCATTTGGAGAAGTTAACTTGGTGAGGAAGATGAGCATGATGTCGCTTGTGTTTACCTGACCTAGCCAGGAGCTGGGACATGCGGCTGCTCTCTCTCCCCTGATTAGCCTCACTATGCAGGAAGATGCAAAGAGAGCAAGCGGCGGGCACAATATGCCAATTTCTCGATAATAGAATGTTCTGCTTGCATAGGAAGGAAACTGCAGCTGTTCCAGACAGATGGTGAATAGCTGACTGCAGGATTCAATGAGCTGTGTCAAGTGAGGAGGCACGTGGGAAGGGAGATGTGTAAACTGGTTCCTGCTTCCATGCAGGGAAAAAAAAAAGAAAAAACCCTGGATAATTAACATTTATTTAGATGTTTTTAAAAAGGAAAATGTCTCCTAAGCCACTCCTCAAAAGTCAATTCCCTAAATACTGTGTCCCCAAATGCACTTGGATTTGCCTCAGATGAATTAGATTTTTCAGGCTTGACTTTATACCACCTGTTTCAAAATTTTTTTTGCACCACGGAAAGCAATAAGGTCAGAGGTCTGCATGTATTTGTATGTCTGTGTGTGTTCACATATGTGGGCATGTTATTTACTATTTTGTATGTGTTCATTTTGCCTCCAGATCTTCAAAATTAGAAGTTTAACATTGGAGACAATGATGATGTTTTAAATTTTTTTCTGTTTTTTAAGCTACTTTCTTATCCCCCTTCTAAATGTACAGTAAAGCGTTCATAAATACTTAACGTACTAAGCGTTCATAAATTATTAACATTAATAATACTTAATATTAATGGCTTAATAGTGAACTAACTTATCAAAAAGGAATTTCTAACTCCCACCCCACCAAGAACACCTCTGGGTCTCTGTGACAAAATCTGGAGAAACTTGGCTAAGAACTCACAGACCATGGTAAACTAAGAAATCACAGACTATGATTCCACTTACCTGAGGAACACTGTGAGTTAGCAGGCAAACTCACAGGGGCAGGAGTAGAATGTTGGTGTCTAGAGCTGAGGAGAAGAGAAAGAGAACAGAGAGCTTATATAGAAAGGATTCCAAGTTTCAATTTTTGAAAACAGAAAGTTCTGGAAACAGACCACAGTAACTGCTTAACGCTACAAAACTGGTCACGTGAAACTAAACCATGGGGCAGAGGGAATGGCTCAATCAATAAAGCTGTTGCCTAGGAAGAAGGACCGGAGTTTGATCCTCAGACTGTATTTAAAAATGCCAGGCATGGTGATACAAGCTTGTATGCCTACTGCTTGGGGAACAGAGGCAGGAGGCTCGCTGGGGCTCACTGGCCAGCCAGCCTAGTCTACTTAGTCAGTTTGCTACTACATATGAAAGACCATGTCTCAAAGGATGCAAACAGCATTTCTGAGGATAATACCAGAAGTTGCCCTCATGCCTCTATAAACACACACAGAGAGAGAGAGAGAGAGAGAGAGAGAGAGAGAGAGAGAGAGAGATACACACACCTATGCATGCATAAACAGGAAACAAATAGCTGTCTCAGGAGGCCTCCTAATGCCAGGAATGTCTAGAACCTGAAGATTGTTGCCGTGTTTCCAAGGAAGAATCGGTCACATATGCCTGGGGTATGGGATCTGATGTGCTCCAGCGTCTGATAAAGGAGAACCAGACATATCTGAATGAAACATACTTTGTGTATATTTCTTAATGACTGCTGGTGTCACACCATCACTTAGACACTGTGTCAGAGACAAAATTAAATGACTTTCTTTGGCTTTGAGAAGCTGCTCCATGTGTGGGTTCTTTAGGAGGTTCTGTTGATGTTCTCGTTGGCTTGGCAGATGAGAAGAGACTGTAGAGTACTGGATGGAAGGCAGATGAACTACAACTATATGGTCCTGATGGTGGGGAGACTCTTGTTTCTGCAACTCTTGTCTCCAAGTCTCCCGAATATTCCTCATTTTCTATCACATTTTATCCATGAAAGATGTGGGAGCAGTGTGATCCACTTCTCAAGCTGAGGATGTGTTATGTCATGACCTATAATGTTCATAGCTTGAAAAGGTCAATGTAAGAGCCTGCATGGTGTCTCGAGGGTCAGAGATTTCCCCAGCTTGGTTTTGAGGCTCCTACAGAACAGTAAGGTCATAGCAAGCTGCTCACTGGACAGTGTGATGCACGGATTGGGTTGTGTGCCCGATTCAACTAAAGCTAAGGCCTTATTCTGGACCAGCAAATGAGCAGGGACCTAACCTCATCAGGATCTGGGAGGATGAAGGTATAAGAGACCTACAGTCTGGGTTCTGGTTGGGTGCCAGGGTGATTGACAGGGAAGACATGATGCCTTAAATTTCTGGTCAAAATCAAACAACAGGGAACCAAGTGAGTTACAGAGGCAGCATGCACACAAACCATGTGAACCCGGAGGGAACTGCACTGAGGGGAAGCACAGTTCTCCTGGGTAAGCAGACACCATCTCCATACTGCCTCACACCTCCACCCAAAGACGATGTTGAAGTCATTAATTAAGCTTCTATTCTTCCTCCTGCTATCCAGTGATGCAGAGAAATAACCTGAGAGAGATCACGTGATAGGAAAGAAAGTACTAGAACTTCTCGTTTTCAGGCTGACTTGAGTCTGCCATTCTTTCCCCGGGTTCTCCTTTCTGACCACTCCCTTTCAAGATTTAGTGAACTGAAAGCCACTTCTGGGTTTCACATTGTCAAACCTCCAACTGAACTCCAGGAGACTGTGCTCCTTACTTGGCTAAACTTGCTGTAGCTCCATGTGTTATATCACTGTGCTGCTCTCTCTGCCTCAGGACATCTTTCAGAGCTTTCCTCCCTTCCTTTAGCTTTATGAGAACCTGGGTTTAGGCTTCTCCTTCCATGGATATAGAGGAGGTTCAAAACAAGGGTAAATGTGGGGAGATAGCAGAGGAGGTGGAAGCTTGGGGACCAAGAATGAGCTCTTTGATGACTAAAGCTAGAAGATTCTGCCCTTCCAAACCCTTTGTTTGAAGTCATTTTTGGAGCTAGAGAAAGGGGAAAAATAGGAAGAATATCTAATTTTGTGAATCTCATTTTCAAATTCAAATCTCCAATGTTCCCTGAGGCAGTAGACTGCACAGACAACCCAGCAATGAAAGCTTAATAAAAGGCCCAGAAAGATCATAGATCATACTGGCCCATCAGCTGTCACAGGTAAGGGAACAATAATGACATTATTCTAATATTTGGGACATTTGGAGCCGTGTTTCCTTCTCAGCGGTGACAGCTACCTCAGCTTCAAGCTTTCTCATGTCTCCCAAAAGCTCACCTCCAGTCTCAGGCCATTTCTACTATAGCTGTTCTTTCTCTTGGCTGTTTAAAAATGTGTGTAATCACAGTGTATATGCACAGAGGTGTCTTTGTGTCATGGCTTTAGCTGCTTCCCTTTCTCATTTACCCTGCTATCCCTTAGTCCTTCCATAACACAAGTAGTACCACAGGCGTGCCAAGCCTTAACATAGCCTCTGGTTTCCTACTGCCGCAAGACCAAAGGTTAAAGCCTTTCAGGAAGAAAACCAAGACTTCCAAATATAAACTTAGATTCACTTTGCAGCCTGTCTCAGTTGGAACTTCTATTGCTGTGACAAAACATGGTGACCAAAAAGCAATCTGGGGAGGAAAGGGTTAATTTGGCTTACACTCCCACATTGCTGTTCACCACCAAAGGAAGGCTGGACAGGAGCTCACACAGGGCAGGAACATGAAGGCAGATGCTGATGCAGAGGCCATATAGAGGGGTCATGATGGCTTGCTCATCATGGCTTGCTCATCATGGCTTGCTCAGCCTACTCCTTATAGAAGCCAGGACCTCCAGCCCAGGGATGGTACCACCCAGCATGGGGTGAGCCCTCTCTCATTGATCACTAATTGAGAAAATGCCTTACAGCTGGATCTCATGGATGCATTTCCTCAACTGAGGCTCCTTCCTCTCTGATAATACTAGATTGTGTCAAGTTGACACACAAAAGCAGCCCATACACAGCCTTACTTCCCACAATTGGGGTCCTACCCTAATCAGTGACACAGTGCATACCACTAGCGGGTTCTCTATGACTGCAGTTCCAGACCACAGAGACTCATTACCTGCACATGCTTTCCTGGAATACATTCTGCTTGGACCAAGATTCTCTACAATGTTGGGAAGCCATTCCTAAATTTCTACTGGGAGAATCTGTACTTTCTGGTGATACAGACTCATGTTAGAATCGACCGCATATCCAGGATTGATTCCTGTTCTCCTGATATACTTAAGGCATCAGTGGTGGTTTGAATAAAAATGGTCCCCATAGGCTCATAGGTAGTGGCACTATTAGGAGATGCAGCCTTGTTGGAGGAAGTGTGTCACTGGGAGTGTGCTGTGAGGTCTCAGATGCTCAAGCCAGGCCTAGCGTCTCTTCCTGTGGCCTGCCAACATAGATGTAGAACTCTTGGTGCCTTCTCAAGCACCATATCTGCCTGTGTGCCATCATGCTTCCTGCCATGATGATAATGGACTAAACCTCTAAATTATAAGCAAGCCCCAATTAAATGATTTGCTTTATAAATGTCACTATGGTCATGAGGTCCCTTCACAGCAATAGAACACTAAGATAGCATTTCACGCTGGAAACTCTTGCTTAGGCATGTCTGTCTTAGTCAGGGTTTCCTGCACAAACATCATGACCAAGAAGCAAGTTGGGGAGGAAGGGGTTTATTCAGCTTACACTTCCAATTGCTGTTCATCACCAAAGGAAGTCAGGACTGGAACTCAAGCAGGTCAGGAAGCAGGAGCTGATGCAGAGGCCATGGAGGGATGTTACTTTCTGGCTTGCTTCTCCTGGCTTGCTCAGCTTGCTTTCTTATAGAACCCAAGACCACCAGCCCAGGGATGGCACCACCCACAATGGGCTCTCCCAATCTTGATCACTAATTGAGAAAATGCCTTACAGCTGGATCTCATGGAGGCATTTCCTCAAGGGAGGCTCCTTTCTGTGATAACTCCAGTTTGTGTCAAGTTGACATACAAAACCAGCCAGTGCAAAGTCCTACCCCTTGCCAGTGCCAGACATCATGTGCTCAGCTCATGCAAAATGGAGGGAAAAGAACCAAAAGCACTCCCTCAAGGAATGTGGGTTTGCTGGCCACCATCTTCCCTGGGCAAAGGCTACCTTGAGTTCATTGCTGTACCCAAATGTAGCACACACACCCTCTGGCTTCCTGCTTCCAGTATAGCCCACTTGGGAGAGACTTAGGCTTTTGTCCTGGCTGATTTCCTATTGGAAGTTCACTTCCTCATTGGCTCAGAGAAGGAAAGTTGAGTCATATATGACAGGCAGGACTGTCAGCTGTATCTCTGTCCTTCTGTCCTCCAGCTGGGTACAGTGACCTCCCCGAAGAGGCTGGATGCCCCTTCACCTTGTCCCACAACTTCTCAACAAAGATCTGTTGGGATCAGCAAGTGTACCCCAGTCTCAGTTTCACATCCTGAGAGAGACAGAGAACAAAGGCTCAGTCTTCTTCTGCTTTGCTGGGAGCAGTAATCAGTGCAATTCTCTGGAAAGCAATTTAGGAAAATGTATCTAAAAATCTTCATACCATTTCCTCCTTCAACCCAGCATCTTACTTCAGTGATGAAGGGGAAAATATATCATATGTATATGTTTGTTTTATGTATATAAGTGTATACCCACACATAAGATGTTGATCCCAGAATTGTTTACAGTAGGAAAATATTGAGTCAATTCCATTATGAAACATTAAAAATTAGGCTTTAGAAAGACATTTGATTGCCTGGTCCTGCCTGGCTACCGGGTGCCTGGAGTGCCACCAGCATGCCACTCAAGGGAAGCAAAAAGCAGTCGATAATGGGAGTACTTAGTCCCTAAATCTACCTCTAAATCTGGCCCCCAAAATGCTTCTCTAGAAGCAAAACGAAGCAAAGAACATGACAGAAGCAGAATACGTGTAGCCTCAGTCCTGGAGTCTCTATCTAGCCTCCCAGTTACAGACCCTTGATGGCTCCTTTCCAAGTTTTTGGAGTCTGGCCCTACTAGGTACTTTCCTGGAGGATTCTGAAGATACCACTGTCCATGATTTCCTCTAGGAAAAAATGCCCAAAGGTAATGACCACAGGTCACCCAGCTAAGAAGGCATGCATGGCAATATACAACATAGCCTGTTCTTTGGAAGAAAGAGTCAGGCTTGTTGGTGAAAAGCAGTAATCCTAGAATTCAGGACAGGCAAGAGAGCAGATAGTTCAAGGCTGTCTAGGCTTTATTGGGTGACTCCTAGAAAAGACAAGAACATGTGTTTAGTTTGGAATTCTTGAAGGAAATGGATGCCACACAACAAACTGTGGCCTCTTTAGTTTGTATTTTTCAGAACAGACACTTGGTAAACTGTACAGCTTTATGATCCAGGGCTATGGAGTGGCACCTCTGTTTTGCCACTGGTCCAGCATTAGGGAGTGATTATAGCCCTTTGTGTACACACACGATAACAGCGTGTTTTCCATCATGGGCATATTAAGGACCTCCTCCCACGGAGAAAGCCTGCTTACCGTGTGATTCCCAAGATGCTTCTTTGTTTGCATCTACTTCCTTCAATGTGTCAGACATGTTGTTGAGTATTTTCTTTACTAGTCACATACTATCTACTGCTCTAATGGCCTATACAAGCAACATTTTTTTGTCTTAAGACCAAAATCAAAGATTGCTTACACAGCAGTAACTTTTGTGATCCCAATGTTCCTTCCTGCCCACTGTGTCCTGGAGGTGAGTAATGGTTATAATAAAATCATGGTGACATCAAACCCCCCC
>JADRCH010005229.1:0-11042 GCA_019843965.1 Rhynchomys soricoides
GATTCTTCATCAGGAACAATATACAATGCAACATCTACTATGATAATTTATTTAAACAAAAACACAGTGCAGTATCTCAACTACATGAGTCAACACAGGGATATTCACACTTTTATAATACTCTTGTTATTACTGAAGAGAATAGGAAGAACTTCAATCTTTGTCATTGGTCCACACTAAGAATTCAAGATAATTATACTAGTAGGGTGAGAAGAGTGATGGAGATCAGACAGGATGAGAAGCCAAACTTAAAATCTTGAATTCATTATTAGAAGTTTATTTTATTTTAACCAGTAATAAGCCTTTGCAGTACAATAAGCAGTTTGATGATAATTACTACTTCCGAGTGGTCAAATAAAAAATAGAATGGAAAGAGTTCAAGTAAACTGTTGTAGTATAAATGGAGAGCTATATGGTGTTGGATGAGCTAATAAATTATTCTGTGCTGTAACAAATAAAACTCGCAAATCACATTTGCTTCTCAACATACTTTTAGTTGAATTCATGGGATCATTTAAATCTTATAAAACAGAACTAGGGATGCAGAGATGATTCACTGAGAAAAGTTCTTGGTATTCATGTATAAGGACCTGAATTCAGAATCTCCACCCCCTGCATAAAAGCTGAATATAGTAGAACATGTTCATATCAGTGCAGGATATACTGGGACAAGCAGATCTGTGTGTGCCAGCCTCCAGTTTAATTGGAGTGTTAGTTCAAGGTTCCCTTTCCACCTATTACTTTTAAGGATGTCTTAAAAGTAATAGGTGGAAAACCAAAAATTATGACACACAATGTGGAACATTGTAGTTGATTGTCCTTCGTATGAAATCTCCATTTTATAGTCACCAGCAAGGTCTGCTCTAGCCTCAGTATCAATGGCATTTCTCACATCATCTCTCTATTTCATGCCTGGACACCTGCATGAAAGACTTGAGGCAGTCAGGCTGAGCACCCTCATGGTTATAGATATCTAGTAAGTGCCATAACTAAAGAGAAACACTGCAGAGGTGATGTGAAGAGGCCTTACCATATGGACGCTAAGTGGAAAATTTATATTGTACATAACAGATGAAATAGATCAAGACTGGTTTAACCAGGACAATCACTGAAGTGAATGGCAAGAGATGTCTTTTGTAAAGGTCCTATAACCAAAACTCTAAAGGAATGAAATGCTATCTCCAAATTTAAAATACTTATATTCTAGAATCCAAAGTATATACATATTCAGTATGTTTTCAACTGTGTGAATGAGTCAAATATTCTATTAAACCACAATAATTTCAATTTTTAGGAAAAGCAGCACTAACAGCATTCTCTGTGTGATAGAAAAATATAGTTTATTACTTAGCTTCCTTGACTTTACTTTCTAAGTATTTAGAATTTCTTACTGATAACAATTTTCATGGGAAGAAAAATACAGTCATAATTAATTTAGAATAAGATGGTCAAAATTTTAATAAATAAAAAGTATACTTGGTACAATAGCACAATTTATATAGAGAACTCACAACAGAATGAACACATATAGGTAACCAGTCAAATAACTCTTATGCCCATCCTCACTAGTCATTCTTTTCTTGTTTGCCAATCAAAATGGGAAGAAAAGAAGGGATTCAGAAAGGCAGGAAAAATAGATTAGCAAATGATCCACACTATTTTTTAAGGTTTCAAGGTAAAAATCTCATTTTGTACATTTTATAAGCACTACAAATTAATAGATATTAAAATGTATTTTTGCAGAACTATTAAATATTTGACACACACACATACATACATATATGTATATATATACAAATCTAGAGTGATTCTACTTAACTGAAAAACAAGAGAAAGTATAATAATAATATTATGTTTTTTATGAATATGTTTGAAATTAAACATTCTTCAAGAAGAAACCAGCAATGGTGAGACCACAAAGGTAGGATTCGACATGGCTTTCACTTCTTAAATTCTGTATTCCTGTATTGTTTAAATGGTTTAAAAGAATATTGTACCAATGTTAATTAAAAGTGAGTTTGTAAATACAGAATATTAGGTTCATAATGAACAGACTTATAAATTCAGTGGAGTGATGTAAGATTTACCCAAACTACCATTTAAAGTTATAATAAAAGTTTAAAGCCAGGGTGGTGCGCACCTTTAATCCCAGTACTTGGGAGGTAGAGGCAGGTGGATTTCTGAGTTCAAAGCCAGCCTGGTCTACAGAGTGAGTTCCAGGACAGCCTGGGCTACACAGAGAAACCCTGTCTCAAAAATCAAAACAGAACAAAAGTATAAAATTTGATAAACATTTTCTTCTAAATGTATGTCATGCTATAAAGAGTGTTCCCAATAACAGATTCATCATCAATGTAAAAACTCACATTTATGAGGAGTCCATCACTACTTTCCAAACAGATCAGTTATTGCATTGATCCTAGAAAATGATAGATCATGAAAGACCAAGGAGAAGAGACAAGGGAGAAGGGACATGGGCAAAGTGAGGAAATAATAGAAAAGATAGAATAAAATGAGACAATGCTGTAAAGGAGACAAGGGAGGGAATTAAAATAATATTTAAAGGCTGGGTATCTTGCTTCCTTCAGACTTACCTATCATGAAGACTAAGGCAGAAAGATTGGCCTCAGCGGCACAACAAGCAAAACTAGGTATTCAATGATAGCACATGAATGGAAATGTTTCCTGAGTCATCTTGTACCTACTCATTGTGTGAACCTCCAAGTAGCCACCACATTAAGAGTATCTCTGTGTAGCAGGCAAGCCTCTAGACTCTGACTACTGGCTTTTTTGCTGCTTTCATCTGCCATAATGTATTGAAGCTACACTGTATTAAAGGCCAAGTCCTAGTCTTCTAAATGAAAAACAAACAAAAAACAAACAAACAAAAATCATTGTTTTTGAATATTTATTTTCAATAGTTTTGGTTAATACATAGGAGTGAAATGAATGGATCTAAACAGAAAGTTATGTTAGATTCTATTATTTTTATTCCAGGGAATACATTATATGGTCTGGTGGGTGTAAGTACAACAGAATACAAAGCAAGACAAGAGAAGGCACTTAGGCAAGTGTGTGAAAGAGTAGCAGTTTTGTTTGTTTGATTAATTGATTGATTTTGTTGACAGAGACAGAGTTTTATTGTGATTATTCATCCAGTCTACCCTTTTGGTCCAGTCTATGCCAGTGAAGGCTGCATTTCTGTTGGATTGAATACTGACTTTGTGGTACTGAGAATAAAATAAAGGTCTTCCCATATGCTAGTCAAGCACAGTGACACTGAGTTACAATGCCAGCACTTAGACTTCACTATACCATTTAGTATTTGATATGTATTTATCTACTTTAAATTTTAAATTCTTTGATAATTTTGTACATGTACACAATGCATTTTGATTACATTCAATTCCTATTGTCCTCTTTTACTATATACTCCTGCTAATACTGCATCCATTTTAGTTCTTAACATTCATGGTTTCATGCCAATTTTTATAATCCTCTGCATTTAATAAGGGTTCTTTACATCTAGAGTCTGGGCTGCCTCATTTAGGATGATGTTTTCTAATTCTAATCATTTGCTTGAAAAATTCACAATATCCTTATTTTTAATAGCTGAGTAATATTCCTTTGTGGAAACCACATTTTGTTTACTCATTCTTCAGTTGAAGAATATTTAGGTTGTTTACAGTTTTTGAACTTTATGAATAAAGTTCCTATGAACATAGTTGAGCAAGTGTTCTATGGGATGGAGAAACATCTTTTGGGTGCATGCCCAGGAGTGGTATAGCTGACTCATGAGGTAAAACTATTCCCAATTTTCTGAGAAACTACCAAATTGATTTCCAGAGTGCTTATACAAGTGTCCACTCCTATCAGCAGTGTTAGCATTTTTTCTCTTGCTCTATATTCTTGCCAGGATGTGCAGTTCCTTGAATTTTTTATCTTAGCTCTTCTGGCATGTATAAGGTTGAATCTCACAGTGTTTTTGATTTGCATTTCCCCAATGGCTAAGGACACTGACATATCTTTAAGTGTTTCTTAGCCATTCAAGATTCATTTGCTGAGAATTCTGTTCAGCTCTGTATCCCCATTTTTAAAATTGAACTATTTGGGCTGTCTAAATTTTTGAGTTCTTTATATATTTTGGATGTTAATCCTCTGTTAAATGTAGGGTTGATGAGCATCTATCCCTATTCTGTAGGCTGTCATTTTGTCCTATTGACAGTGTTCTTTGACTTCCAGAAGCTTTTCATGAAAATATATATGGTATGTACTCACTTATAAGTGGATATTTGCAGTAAAGTACAGGGTAGCACATTGCTAAACTCATTCTATGAGGCCATCACTACCCTGATACCTAAACCATACAAAGAATCAACAAAGAAAGACAGTTTCAGACTAATTCCCCTTATGAACTTTGATGCAAAAATATTCAATAAAATATTCACAAAATGATTCCAAGAACACATCAAAGACATCATCCATTCACTATGATCAAGTAGGAATCATTCCAGGGATTCAGGGATGGTTCAATATATGAAAATTCATCAATTTAATCTACCAAATAAACAAAGAAAGAAAAAAAATCACATGATCATCTCATCTCACTAGATGCTGAAAAAGCATTTGACAAAATGCAACATTCATGATAAATGTCTTATAGAGAGCAGGGATACAAGGTGCATACCTAAACACAATAAAGGCTATATTCAGCAATCTAATACCCAACATCAAACTAAATGGAGAGAAACTTAAAGCATTTCCACTATAATTGGTGACAAGTCAAGGCTTTCCACTCACTCTATCTCTTCAATATAGTAGTTGAAGTTCTAGCTAGAGCCATAAGACAACTAAAGGAGATCAATGGGATACAAACTGGAAAGAAGTCAAAATATTATGGTTTGTAGATGATATGATAGTTACATGAGTAACCCAAAAAATTCTACCAGAGAACTTCTACAGCTGACAAATATCTTAAGGGAATGCCGAGTCCTGCATGGCCTAGAAAGGACAGCATGGCATGGTTTCCTGCCCCTGTAGCAGAGGCAACAAGAAATAGACTTCCAAGAGTGCTGACAGTTGCTGTGGATGTAGTGCTTGTTTGTATAATAATATAGATAATTTACTTTATGCTCATCCTTTGAGAGATGCTCTCCTCATGAAAGTTAATAACTCTATGATACTTAGAAATAGTCCAAGTCTAGAGCCAAGGAAGTGTCTCATGTCCTCAGCAAAAATGGTAAATGCTTTGACCTTTAGGGCAGCCCTTAAGACTGTGGGAAAGAATTATGAAAACAGGAGTTCAATAATATATAGTTTTCATCGATGTAAAATATAAGGATATAAATTATATGTGGGTCTTTACAGGCTTAGAAGAATAGAGGTAGCTACACTATGGGTCAGCTTGTTGGAAAAATATTAAAGAAGGAGGGAAGGATATTTGTGGAGTGGTAATCTCATGTCAAGATCCCACCCAGCTAATTTATTGTTTGTGCATACAAATACACACAAATTCTTGAATTCATAGCTAGTTTAGGCCTAGACCTGGCAGGAATGGTGATCCTCAAGTCAGATCCCATGCAACTAACTTATTGTCTGTGCTAAAAGTGGCAGCCAGATCTCTGAATTCATTGCTATGTTAAAAATAAATGTATTTGTTTTATTTTATAAGAATCAAGGGGCTAAGGAAATAAACTGATAAATTGGACAACCAAAGGGAACCTGGGTAAAGAATTGAAAGAAAAAAAAGAAAAAAAAAAGAAATAAAAAATTAAGTTTTGGACAGAAAGACCAGAGCTATTTACACAACAGCATGGAAAGCCAGTTGAAGCAGGACACAGAACTGTAAGCTTGTAACCATAATTGATTTCAAGCCATTCTTTCACCACTCCTAAACACCCCTTCGTAAGGATGCCTCTGCAAGCCGAAGTTGGTTGGTTATAAGCGAAGAAAGAAGTTAGAGTTAAATACATCCTCTCCCATTGAGGCCAGAAAAGGCAGTCTTCTTGAAGGCTCAGAGAAGGGGATGCTGGTAGAGGTGGTGTGGTGGTAGATTGCTGGGTGAGGGAGAACCCTCTCAGAAGCAAATGGAGATGAGGTAAAGAACTTGGGGAGAGAAGACCAGGAAAAAGGGCAATATTTGGAATGTAAATAGATAAAATAATTTAATAGAAAAAATAAATAAATAAAATGTGACCAAAGAAAGATGTACTATTTTATGTAATTAGCCCTATATGTCTCTATTTACAATACTGCTGTTTAGAATATTATAAATTTTAACTGGATATGCAATTAATTAATATGTAATATCATTAATATGCATAATAAATTTTCTAAGATAGGAATAAAATTTCTGGCTTTCAAACTTGAAAAACAAAAGAAGTTAGGGAAATAGTACCCTTCATAAAAGCCACAAATAATATAGAATATCTTGGTGTAACTCTAATCAAGCGAGTGAATGACCTATATGAAAAGAACTTCAAGTTATGAAGAAAGAAATGAGGAAGATATCAGAAGATGGAAAGTTCTCTTATTCATGAATCAGTAGGATTTACATAGTGAAAAAGGCCATTTTTCCAAAAGCAATCTACAGATTCAGTGCAATGTCCATCAAAATTCCAATACAATTCTTTACAGATCTTGAAAGGACAATTCTTAACTTCATATAAAAAATAAAACAAAACAAACAAACAAAAAACCAAAATAGCTAAATCAATCTTGAAAAATAAAATAACTTCTAGAGACATCACTATCTCTGACTCCAAGCTGTACTACAAAGCAATTAGTAATAAAATCTTCATGATATTAGTATAGAAACAGACAAAAGGTGCTGGTCTAACTGGATGTCTGCATGTAGAACAATGCAAATAGATCTATATTTATCACTCTATACAAAACTCAATTCCAAATGGATTGAAAATCTCAAAGTAAGACCAAGTACTCTAATTCTAATAAAACTGAAAGTGGGAAATAGCCTTAAACACATTGAACAGGAGACACCTACCTGAACAGAGCATCAATGGTTCAGATACTAATATCAAGAATCAATAAAAGGAATCTCATGAAATGTAGACACTTTATAAGTCAAAGAACACTGACATTAGAACAAAATGACAGTTTACAATTTGGAAAAATATCCTAATTAACCATATATCTGACAGAGGGCTCATATCCAAAATATATAAAGAATACAAGAAGTTAGATAACAACAATCCAAATAACCCAATTAAAAAATAAGGTGAAGATCTCAGCAGAGGAGCACCTAAAGAGATATTCAGTGTCCTTAGGTATCATCTAAATGCAAATCAAAACAACTCTGTGATTCCATGTTATACCCATCAGATTGTCTAAGATCAAAAACTTAAAGGACAGCATATACTGGTGAGGGTATGGAGGGCACGCTATTAGAGGGAGTACAAACCTATAGAAACACTCTGGATACCAACTGTGTGCTATCTCAGAAGATTGGGAAGAGTTCTACCTCAAAACTCAGCTTGGGCACTCTTGAGCATATACTCAAAAGATGCACCACCATCCCACAAATCACTTGCACAACTATGTTCATAAAAGCTTTATTCATAATAGCCAGAAACTGGAAACAATCTATGTTGTGCAACTGAAGAATGGATAAAGAAAATGTGGTTTATTTACATAACAGAATGCTACTCAGCCATTAAAAACAAAGACATCATGAATTTTACAGGGAAATGGATGGAACTAGAAAATATCATTCTGAGCATGGTAACCTAGACCCAAAAAGACATGCATGGTATGTACTCAATTATAAGTGGATATTAGCCATAAAGTATAGAATGACAGTGCTATAGTCAACAGACTCCAAAAAGCCAAATATCAAGGAGGCCCCAAGAGAGGATGGTTGTATCTTTTTCAGAAGTTGGAAAAATAGATATACTAGTTCAATGGAAGGAGGGAACTGGGTAGAAGAGGGGATGGGTAAAGAGTGGTGCTGTCAGTGGGGAGATCATATGAAAGGAGAGAAAGGGAAAGAGAAGAGAGATTGGTGGTGGTAAGGCATTCTCTAGTAAGTGCCAGAGACCTGGGATTGGGGGAGACCCTAGATGAGCTATGGGGGGCCTCTAGCTGAGACTACTAGCCTTGGGGAATATGAATCCTTTAGTGGACACTTCCTGTAGCCAGGTAAGACTCACAATGAAGGGATAAAGACATCAACCCCCACAAAAACCTCCTACCCAAAATGTATCATACCTAAAAGATGTGCAGTAACAAAACTAGAGAAGAGACTGAGGGAATGACCAACTAATGACTGCCTCAAATTGAAACTCATCCTACATCCTGATACTGTTAATGATACTTTTATGCTTGCAGTCAGGAATGTAGCCTTACTCTCCTCTGAAAGTCTCTACCAAGCAGCCAACAGGAAAAGATCCAGAGATTCACACTCATTCATTCACTAGAGCATGTAGAATCTTACAGAAGAATTTGGGAGAAAGAATGAAAGACCCAAAGCGGACAGGGACTCCACAGGAAGACCAACAAGGTAAACTAACCTGGACACTTGGGAGTTCCCAGAGACTGAATCACCAACCAAAAAGGGAGCACAGGCTGATCCTAGGCCCCTACAAATATGTAGCAGATGAGCAGCTTGGTCTTCCTGTGGGTACCACAACAACTGGAGCAAGGCCTTCCCTGAACCTGTTGCCTGCCTGCCTATGAAACCAACCAGTGTCCCTAAATGGACAGTCCTATCTGGTATCAGTGGTCTCCTTGTCTAGCAGAAACTTGATGTGCAGTTAGTTCTCTCTCTCTCTCTCTCTCTCTCTCTCTGTGTGTTAGTGGGAAGTGAATAACCAGAGGGGGGGTCTTCCACTTCTCCAAAAGAGAATAGGAGGAGGACTTGTGTGAAGGTACTGGCAAGAAAGGAAGGGATGACATTGGGTTGTAAAGTGAATAAACAAATTTTTTAAAATGTGTAATTGACATTGATAAAGGGATAATATTATTTTTATTTTCTTACTTCGATTTTTGAGAATTTCATATATAGATATTGTATTTACATTATTTTTCTCTAACCCTTGTTTTCTCCTACTGTCTCTCAAATTTATGACTTATTTCATACACACACACACACACACACACACACACACAAACATCTGCTGAGTCCACTTAGTATTTCTCATATGTATACCTATTTAGGAATGACAAATTATGATTGTATAACCTATTCTAGGCCCCATTAGGGCCTGATATTGAATCTCTGTCTTTCAGTAGCTATTTATTGCCTATAGCTATTCATCTAGGGTGGCAATTGTAGGATTTCCCCAATCTGCACTGTTATGTCAACTGGTGTTATTTTGCCTATTTTCTTTGGATGACTATTTTATTGAGATTTTTTTTTTTGGTTGCCAATTATTATATGCAAACAACATTACTCATAGCAGGAGTCCTAGTATCCTGGCTCTTAAAACCTTTCTGCTGGCTAATCCTCGATACTGCCTGAGCCTTTGATGTAAGTATAGTGTTGGGGACCTCATGGAGTGTTGTTCTCTGTATTTCTATCAATTGTTGATTTCTGTGATAATTTGTATCCTATCGGTCACAAAAGAAGCTTATTTGACAAAGGGTGAGAGTATCTCTAGATACAGGATGAGTAGCTAGAATGCAGTCAAAAATTATACTGTTTTATGAATTGTTACTAGTAGTTTTTTCTCTTGGGTTTAGGATCTCATTGGCCACTGGTATTTGACTAAGTTTGTAGTACCAGTCATTAATTCCATCCTATGTCCTTATTATTCCAGGTTATATAATTATCTCTGAAGACTTGTCCTAGAACCAAGAAATAAGAAAAAAATGTGTAGTGTTACTCAGACTCAGAAAGAGTAAACATTTAAAGAATATTATAAGATGACTCAAGAGATGGTACAATAATAAGAATACACATTGTTCTTATGATCAGCCTTATTATTTTGTGATTGAGGATACTATTAATAATTAATTATTAATTAATGTAAATGTGGGAATGAGACTAAAACCAGTGCTTTGCTGTTGGGCTCAATAGTTTTAAATCTAGATATGTTACACACAGTACATACTTCATTCTAGCACAGACACTTTTGTCCCCCCTAGCTATTTTCATGGAATCATGAATGAAATCACTGGTGAACAATTAACTAAATGAACTCCCAAAGATAGTCACCCAATGTTTTGAGAAAAGTAATGTAGCATCCATAGAAATGTGTCAGTTCAGTCCTTTAATACATTATCTTGTTTGAAAATGTCAAGAAAGAAATGTTTTAAAGCCATGCTTAATCATTGTCACTTAAAGCTTTCTATGAAATCACCACCTTATTCTTCTTGACTTAACAACAGATGGATATACTGGTAGCTGGTATTCTGGTAATGTTAACTAAGAACTTTTTATAGGGAGAAAATAATACAGAAATACCCAGAAGATAAAGTAACTAAAACTCAGCAACAAATAGGTGGTCAGCAAGTTTTTAATTCAGATGAAGTTTTATATATACACCCTGTCTTATTCGCAGTTTCTATTCTTGCACAAATATCATGACCAAGAAGCAAGTTGGGGATGAAAGGATTTATTGAGCTTACACTTCCATGCTGCTGTTCATCACTAAAGGAAGTTAGGACTGGAACTCAAGCAGGTCAGGAAGCAGGAACTGATGCAGAGGCCGTGGAAGGATGTTTCTTACTGACTTGCTTCTCCTGGCTTACTTGGCTTGCTGTCTTATAGAACCCAAGACTACCAGCCCAGGGATGGTACCACCCACTAGGGGCCCTCCCCCTTGATCACTAATTGAGAAAATGCCTTAAACCTGGATCTCATGGAGGCATTTTCTCAACTGAACCTCCTTTCTCTGTGATAACTCCAGCTAGTGTCATATTGACACACAAAACCAGCCAGTACATATGCTAAGAATTAAGTCTATGCATATTGGTTAGGAATTAATTAAAGGAAATATTCATGGTTTAATGAATGATTGGTAGCTATAATATAATGAAAACAATGGAAGGATGTAAGAGAAGAAAATAACACACATCATTTG
>JADRCH010005234.1:0-15784 GCA_019843965.1 Rhynchomys soricoides
TTGAATTCTCCAAAAAATGGGAGCAGGATAAGAGCAAGAGTGAGAGCAAATGAGGGGGGGGGTTTCCTGCAGAAATCTTCGATCCCCAAATCCTGATGGTGGAATAACACTTGGCTCAGTTGTTTGTAGATCTCAGGTTTAAAGAACTCTAGGACCTTAACTCAGAATTATGGTTCAGCTCTTAAACCTCAATTATGCTCCTGGGGTGTGGTGTTCAATAAACCATGCCTATTTGACTGGTTGGTGTTTGAGTGGATTGTGTGGCAGTTCCCAGGCTCCAACAGAACTAAACTAAAATTTTAATAAAGAAATGTTACAGGTTATTTAATCACAATTTAAACTCCAAGACTGTGAACTAGAAAACACTTTTTGTGTTGTGGCTCAGCCCTAGCACTTACCTTTAATACAACAGCTAGATAATGTCAACCCTAGGTCAAGAGTGAGAGCAGGCAATCAAGCTGACAGGGAGTGAACATAACTAAAGAGATGTTGGGAGCTGAAGCGGAGCTGAAATCTATGCTGCTCCTGGGAATCTGACCCCATCAAGCTTGGCACAGCCTTGCAGTACCTTCTGAGAACTGGTCACAATTGTTTCAAGATTAATTGATCCCCATGCTCTGGGAACTGGCCATTCTGAAGATTGATGAGCCAGAGTGACCAGAAACCACAAGCTCCCTGCTTCCCATTCCTCACTTTGCCTCATTCCCACCCCTCCCTTTGCCTCATTTCTGTTTTAAAAACAGCCTATGTTTCGAGAATAAATGAGACCTTGACAAGATTTTGCTTGGTCTCGCTCCTCTTCCTTGCCTGTTTTTCTTTCAGGCTTGGTCCCCATTGACCCCACGAAGTCCTGCAGGATGGGACAAGTGGCACCCAACATGGGGTTCGAGGTACGGACCTCTGCCAGGCAGACCCCAGCCCAGAAGAGGCGTAGCGCCAGCCCCAGTGTAGATTGAGGACACTCCACACCCCTCATGAGAAGTTTTTGTCCTCGGAAAGTGATTCCGTCCATCTCATATAAAAAATGGACCAGAAACTCAGTAAGGAAGCAGTCTTCATTAAAGACTTAAAAGGAACACTCTGGGAAAGAAGAGTTAGAGTTAAGAAAAAGGATTAAATTAGATTTTTTATATTTATAGATGGGGCCTGTCCCTGGTTTATAATAAATGGTCCAGAGATCCACAGAAAAAAGTGGCAAAAGGTTGGAAGAGATCTTAATGAGAAACTGGAACGTGAAGGACCAGATGCTGTCCCTGCCACCATTTTTTCATATTGGGGACTGATCCGAGACATAGTTGAGGCCGCGTCTTCTGACCCTGACAAACAGCAATTACTGTCAGTGGCGGAATACTGTCTCCGCCCTCTGTCCCATGCAGGATCCTTGGCCTCCCTCCCAGAAAAATGTTCCAATACACAGACTCTTTCCAATTCTCCCTCGGTGGTCCTTGATATGTCCACTCCTTTGAACTCGGGACTCCCCCAACTGAGGCCAGGAGGTCTGGAAGCCAAAGCCACCACTCCGAGGCCCCCCTACCCTTCCTTGATGGATGATAACCCTCCTATAACATGTAAGTCCCCCCTTAAAATTCCCACCTCTGATTTGGGGGCTCCTTTTCCGACTCATCTTCATAAAAAGGGGAAACTTTCATTTTCTACTCCCTCAGAACCACTGATATTCCCAATTGTGGTCCGGGGACAGGTGATGAGCCCCTTGACTCCGATGAGGCCACAACTTTAGAAGATGAGGCAGCCCGCTATCACAATTCTGACTGGCCACCCCAGGCCTCAGCCCCACTTCAGAGACCCCCACCTTATGTCCCTCAGCAGGTTTGTGCCCCTACCCTCCTACCCCATCCTGTTCCCAGTTCATCTCTTCTAGAGTCTAAAAGACTACTTTCAGCACAAATATGTGAACTTAAAAAGGTCTTAAAACTCCAAAAACAGTTTGCCCAGCTTTCCACAGAGCTTGCTTCTTTACAATCCACTCTTCATGAGACCGTTCTTGTCCCAGTTGCTGGACCCCAAAAGAAGCCTTCCCTCAGTTCTAAAATTTCAAGGGGAGCTCGGGGGCCCTTGGGCCTTTCCTTGGCCTTTCCAATAGTGTCCAGGTCCTCCAAAAACGCTGAACACCCTTCCTCCTCTGCCCCTGACCCCTCTGAGGAAGTGGCAGATGACCCCCTGAGGGGTAATAATACCCAGACCCATCTGAGGGTGCAGTTGATGTCTCTGACAAAGAGGAAGAGAGAGACCGTGAAAGTGAAAGTGAGAATGAGCTGCCAACATCTACAAATAGGCCTGGCGAGTTTCAAAAACTGTGCTTTAAAAATCTAAAGGAATTAAATGTTGCTGTCAGGACTTATGGGCCTAATGCTCCTTTTACTCTTTCTGTCCTTGACTCCCTGTCTAGAGGTGGCCATTTGCTCCCTGGGGAATGGATTCGTATAGTCCAGACAGTCCTCACCCTCGGCCCATTTTTAACCTGGAAGGCAGACTTGATTGACCACTGCCAGACGACAGCTGCTGCCAATTCACGGTCGCCACGATCACCTTTCTAGACTTGGACCTCAGATAAGCTTAGTGGCCAGGGGAGATACTCTTCAGAGGCTAAAGAACTATGCCTCCCCCTCGGCCTCTTGGCACAGACAGCCAATGCAGCACTTCACGCTTGGCGGGCCCTCCCAGTCGAGGGCTCAACTCTCACCCCGCTGACTAAAATTACTCAGGGGTCACAAGAGAACTATAGTGAGTTTGTGAGTCGTCTCCTAGAGGCTGCTAAGCAGATCTTGGGTCACGAAGCTTCTGGTGACAAAATTATTAAACAATTGGCCTATGAAAATGCAAACTCTGCCTGCAGAGCCGTTTTACGTGGCAAAACCAGAGATTAGACTCTGGATGAAAATATCCGCTTGTGCCGCGATGTAGATTCTTTCTCTTCTAAGATGTCTCAAGCCGTCCACCTTGCAGTGGGTGCTGCGCTTCAAGTTAATAATACTCAAAAAGGCTGCTTTAGGTGTGACCAGACAATTCACTTTGCCCGCCAGTGCCCTAATGCCCCAAGGCCAGTTGATCCTTTTCAAGTGTCCTCAGGTCCCCCTAATAAGCCCCCTCTACCCTCCACCCTCTGCCCAGTATGCTGGCGGGGCAACCATTGGGCTAGAGCCTGCCAGTCTTCCACAGACATCACTGGGCGTCCACTACCTCCCCTTCAGTGAAACGGCGAGAGGGGCCAGCCCCGGGCCCCCCAACCCATTCCATTTCTCCCAGCCTCAGGGAACAGCCGGCTGCCCGATCCCCCACTTCTCTCTACCGCACCACCCCAGGAAGCACAGGAGTGGACCTGTGTGCCACCGCCCCAACAATATTGATGCCCGAGGATGGCGTCCAGATCCTTTCTACAGGAATTTTTCGGCCTCCTTCTGAGGGCACCTACTTCCTCATTTGGGGGAGAACTTTCTCCACCCTCAGCGGTCTTTCTGTCCACCCTTCCATAGTGGATAGTGACTATATTGGAGAAATCAAGCTACTCCTGGTCAGTGCCCCTCATGGTCCAGTTTCCATCCCTCAAGGACAACGCTTGGCTCAAGCTCTGCCCTTACCCCTTAATATGTCCTTTCCCGCATCGGGTCCCCGTCGTGAGTCCTCTCAGCCAGGCTGCTCCGACTCCTACTGGGTACAGGCTATCACTAAAGACTGCCCCACTCTGTGCCTCAAAATACAAAACAGGGTCTTTGAGGGTATTTTAGACTCGGGGGCAGACTCCACCATATTGTCACAAGATTCTTGGCCTCGCCACTGGCCTTTACAAGACTCCATGACACATCTGCAGGGAATTGGGCAGTCTAAAAATACCTTGCAGAGCTCCCAACTTTTGACTTGGGAAGATGATGAAGGGAATACAGGCACAGTCCGGCCATTCGTGATTCCTGGCCTCCCTGTAAATCTCTGGGGCAGGGATATCCTCACCCAGATGAAAGTCTTTATGTACAGTCCCAATGAGATAATTGCTCAGCAGATGCTTGCACAGGGGTACCTCCCTGGAAAGGGACTTGGCAAACAAAATCAAGGAAATCCCCTTCCCCTAACCACTCCTCATAAAAAGGATCGCACAGGCCTAGGATTTGATAGACATTTTTCATGAGGGCCATTGCTCCTCCTGCACACCAGGCAGATAAAATCACCTGAAAAAATGACATCCCTGTCTGGATTGACCAATGGTCCCTCCCTTCCAATAAATTATCTGCAGCCATAGCGTTGGTGCAGGAACAGCTGGTTGCTGGACATATTGAACCCTCCACATCACCGTGGAATACACCTATTTTTGTCATCCAAAAACGAAGTGGCAAATGGCGCTAGTTACAGGACCTCAGAGCAGCCAATAAGACCATGGTCCCTACGGGTGCCCTACAGCCTGGCTTACCCTCTCCTATAACCATTCCTAATGGTTATATAAAATTAGTTATTGATTTAAAAGATTGTTTCTTTTCTATCCCCCTCCACCCTGAGGATTGCAAACGCTTTGCATTTAGCCTCCCTATAGTTAATTGTGTGGGACCTTCCCCCGCTTCCAGTGGCGGGTCCTCCCCCAAGGTATGGCTAATAGCCCCACCCTGTGTCAAAAATTTGTAGCCCAGACTATTGACCCCTTTAGGTCCTTATTTCCCGATTTTTATATTATACATTATATGGATGATATACTTTTGGCAGGACCCGATGAACAACAGCTTCACCAGGTAGGGTTACAGCTTATTGCTGCCCTCCAAGATCGAGGGCTCTGAGTCTCCCCTGAGAAAATCCAAATATGCCCTCCCCATCTATTTTTAGGATTTGAATTATTTCCCAACAAGATACTTTCCCAAAAAATTCAATTGAGGCATGATTCCCTTATGATTCTTAGTGATTTCCAGCGGTTGTTGGGTGATATTGATTGGCTGCACCCTTACTTAAAGTTGACTACAGGGGAGTTAAAACCTCTATTTGACATACTGCGAGGAGACCCTGATCCGCTATCCCCGCAAACCTTGACTAAAGAGGCTCAAAATGCATTGGCCAGAGTAGAACAGGCCATAACCAATCAGTCTGTAGGATATTATTCTCCAAAATTGCCCCTCTGCCTTCTTATTTTTCCTACCGCCTTTTCTCCTACTGGTTTGCTTTGGCAAGTCAAGCCCTTTTTCTGGGTCCATTTACCAGCATCCCCCTCATGCGTGCTGCCCACCTACCCACTCCTAGTTGCTCATCTCTTAAGGCTTGGTAGAGGGGCTGTCCTTAAGCTCTTTGGAAAAGATCCTGATGTTATAGTCCCCCCCTATAATGCCTCCCAACCTATGACAAAGTTGTCTTATAGTAGCAACAGAACAAAATGGCAGGGTAGCCAAGTAATAGTTACCTAGGCCTTAAAATTTTACCTAGGTTTTAACGTTTCATCTAGGTCTTGATATTTTCACTAGACCTTACAAGTTTTAGTAGTGTTACATGAAAACTAAATAACATTAATGTAAATGTAACTTATTCTCCTGTAGTAATTACTCTCTGGGAGCCTCTGTTGGCTAATCTAGGCCTTTTTCTGGAAGCTTCTAGCCTCTGCATCAATCTAATCTAGGCCTAGAATCTTTTCAGCCTCTGAGAATTGCTGCTGAACAAACTCACCTTTTCTTATTCTTTCTGAATTCAAGCTCACTGTTTCAACTCAGCTGTTCTGGCTCAAACTCCTCTCCCAGATGACTTACTCAGTCTGGCTTTTCTCTGGGCCTCTCAATTGCTCTGATTGGCCTCAAACTAACTCTACCAATCTTTCCTAAGCTTCTGACTCATTCTCAATGTCTTCCTCGTTCTCTTTTTACCTGTGTCTAGTTTGTTTTCTCTTCAATCTGTCTCTGTAAGACTCTCCCAGTAAAACTGCCTCCTTCTCCCTCTCAGTGATGCTCAGCTTTCCCTCTCAACACTGTTCTACTGCTCTCCATGAACTCTACTGTATTCCTGTACTGTACTCTCTCCTTCCTTTACTGTCTCTCTCCTAAATAGGTTCCCTTTCCTCTCTCTTCTCATGAGAGTAAGGTATATCCTATTCTGTCAACTCTTTATCTGATTTCTTATTTTTTGCCACCCAATTAGACATCACTTTCAAACATGAGTGCTTACTTCTACAAACTCACATCACCTTCTTTGTTTGGGAATAAAGGTGCATACTAAGTGTCTTACTCAGGGTTCCTATTCCTGCACAAATATTTTTACCAAGAGGCAAGTTGGGGAGGAAAGGGTTCATTAAGGTTATACCTCCAGTTTGCCGTTCATCACCAGAAGAAGACGGGACTGGAACTCAAGGAGGTCAGAAAACAGGAGCTGATGCAGAGGCCATGGAGGGATTTAACTTACTGGCTTGCTTCCCCTTGCATGCTCAGTTGGGTTTCTTATAGAGCCCACACTGGCAGCCCACAGATGGTAACTCCCACAAGGGGCCCTCTCCCCTTGATCACTAATTGAGACAATGCCTTACCTCTGGATCTCATGGAGGCATTTTCTCAACTGAAACTCCTTTCTCTTTCATAACTCCAGCTTGTGTCAAGTTGACACAAAACTAGCCAGCACACTAACAGTGTGTCTGTATTCCAGCCAGAGGGATTAAAGGTGTATGCTAAGGGTTGATTCACACCTTAATTAGAAACAGGTTCAAATATGCTCTAACAGGATCTGATGGCAAAATTCAATAAAACTAGTGACAGCTCACTCTTTGAAGGATGTGGAGTAAAACGAACACTCATACATTCTAGTGGGAATGAAATTCATCCAGTCACTATAAAAAACAATGCAGTGGAACCTCAGAAAGAAATCTACCTCAATATCCAGCTACACCACTCTGGGCATATACCCAAAGGATAATTCATCCTACCATAGAGACACTAGTTCAGCCATGTTCAAAGCTGCTCTGTTTATAGTAGCCAGAAATTGGAAACAACCTAGATGTCTCTTGTTGTGGATGTCTTGGGGATGTTTGTATTTTGATGCTAATTCTGCCCTCCTGGGAGGGGCTTCAGACAAGGAGTGAGCTACACAGTCATGTGACTTCTTGTGAACCAATCCAGTAATGAATAAAGGAACCAATCACTAGGCACATATGTGGACCTTTTGGGTTGGACAGAGGAAGAGAGGAGCAGGAGAGAGGTCTCATTGGAACAGGTACAGCAGAAGGGGTAAGATGTAGCTTCTAGAGTTTCTTGGTATCATGAGGGATCCACAAGTATTCGCCTACAGGGGATTAAGATTTAATTAGGCTTACAAGATTAGGTTTTAGTTGTACACGAGATTGTGTTACTATTGCTCCTGAGCTAAGTTTGTGTGGTGTGTTTTCTTTTCCGGCTCCTCTTGGTTTCAGACAGAAAGGTATAGCAGCAAAGCATGGATTTGCCTGATGTGAACCAAAGAGGCCATGGGGGTATTGATGCATGGGGCTGACATGGTATCCACCCACCAGTGGGAACCTAGTTAGCTGGGTATAGAGATTGTGGAGCTTCAGAGCTCCATGAGATAAAAGCAGATTCGCCATTGCTCACCAGTGCATGGCTGGCCTGCCCACCTGGGCTGAGAGAATAAGGGCATAGCAGGGGAACTTGATATATTCTTTCTTTTTAATATTTACCACAAAAGTCCCTCAACAGAATGGATCAAGCACACACACACACAAACACACATACACACACACACACACTAACAACATGAAATGTTGCAATTAAACAGTAGACAAATTCTCCTCAGTGAAGAATCCTGAATTCATAAAGATGAATATGGAATATAATCATATATATGTGGATAGTAGCTGTGAAGTCAATGATAGGCAAACTATAGTCTTTTGAGGTTCTGGAATCCCCACACCAACCATCCAAACACAATCTCAGTTAAGCAAGAATAGTTTATTGAAGTTAATGACCTTAATAGTGGTCAGAACAGGGACATAGTTCAGAACTGAGTCTGAAAATATGACATCAAACAATTCTCAGGGCAGACATTTTAATAGGAAAAAATCAGGTTCAAAAGGTTAAAAGGCAAGAACGGGAGCAATTTTACATTATGGCTTACTAGGCAAAGTATTATTGGCTAACCTTTTCGCTGATTGGTCCTGAGTGAGGTAAGTCGGGTAGTGGATAGTTGGTGAACAGGGGAATTTAAGAACAATGACATAACAGACCATGATTGATTCAACCATAACTTTTTGGCTTATCAATAACATTCTTATTAATTATCCATATGTCGGCTGTGGATAATTACTTCTGGGAAGTGGAGTCTGAGAACCTGAACTTTATTTCACCTTATGAGCAAAATTAAGACTGAATACAAAATGGCAATTGTTGAAAAGAGTTGGCCTCAATTCAATCCATAGAACCATAGAGGGTGGGTATAGATTATGGGACTAGGGGTTAAAGGCACAAATAAATCTCTGTCATCAGAGCTACAGAATTTTTTGACAAAAACTACTGTCCTTTTTATGATTATAGAATTTATTACTAAGCTGTAAAAAGTTTCCCATGAAAGCTGTCTAAAGGTAAAATTGGAAAGATTCTAAGTGGGGAAAGGGAAAACTTCTACTAATGGAAAAATTCTTCTAGAAGGGGAAAAAGAAAGGATTCTACACTAAGGGGAAAAGGAAAAGATTTTGCAACTCTATCCTCTTTGTCTTCAGTACTTATACGTCTTTCAGAATACATGATCCCATGTGACAAGTCCATCACAATGAACTACTGTCTTTTGAAACCAGGGAGAAAGTGTGCTTGATTCCAGGGTCAGCAATTATTGGGTTAGCAAACTTTTCTATATGGTATCTTTACAAATAATTATAATATACTAAATGCTCACTCTGTCTAAGTTGGGCATGTAGAACTGGGTAATGTTCAGAGGGTACAATTCTTAATATCATTTTGTAAATTCAGAAAATGATAGGAAGAAAGAGCTAGCAGTTCAGCTGGGAAAGAAATGACAACAGCCTTAGCATGATTTTCTTAGGACTTAGTTATTCATAAAGATCGAGGAGGACTAAGCCTGAAAAGAAAAACGGGTGAGAGAGAGGAGGAAGGCTATGCAAAGTTCCGTCTAGGTTTCACTTTATTTTTTACACACGTTTGCTTTTAAAGAAAAAGGAATGTAGATAGGAGGGGAAAGGAGGCACATGGCTCCCCCAGCCATCATGGTTTAACTATTTTAACAAGCCAGACCATCCGGTGTCAAACTGTTTTATGATAGTTCTATTTCCAGGATGTGGGAAGGAAAGTTTAGTCTTGAGGAAACACAACTAGTTCTTGGAAGGTCACTAGGGTCAGATTCCCAGGGATGGTGTGAAGATCCTGGCTCCAGGCATCTACAGCTTATCTTGTGCAAACACAACTGGTTCTCAGAAAGTCTCAGATTCCCAAGGACAGTGTGGAGGCTCAGGCAAATTCCAAGGGAGGGTGTTACGGCCTGGCTCCTAACATATCACCCTTTCTTTTACAATGAATGAGGAGCAGCTAAGAAGGGTCGGTGGAAGGCCTGTCTTAGGCTATGCAGTGTGCACCCATGTCTCATGCCCGATTTTTATTAGGACAGGGGCTCTGTCTTAGGCTATATGGATGGCCCCCATTTCTGGCATCGACCTTTTATAGTCTCGATTTGCACCCGGATAATGGATCTATAATAACTCCTGTCATTGAGCTACCCTGCAGCCTTTAAGGGAGTGCGTTGAGAATCATGGCACTGCAATACATTCCTGTCATTGGCCTTTCCACAGCTTATGGCCCAAAAGCCACTCCTGTTGACTGAGGGCTGTCAGGAGTCTTAAGGCTGTTTGGGAAAGCCTCCATAGCCTGCGATACCAGAGAATCTCTGCCTGTGCCACTAGGGCTGAAAACTGTAGACTCTCAGACGAAACATGAGAGGGAGGGTCCTCGGTGGATTCTTGGGTACTGAGTCGACGGTAATGAACAGTGGCCGGCTTCTGGAGGGTGGAATCAATCTGTGACTTAACAAAGTTGGTTAGTCTATTAAAAGCCCAAGGGCCAAATGTCAAAAGCAGTAAAAGGCCCATAAGGGGTCCCAGAATGCTGGGGAGTAACGTAGAAAGCCAGGGAGAAGTGGAAAACCAATTTTGATACCAAGCCTCATCTTGTTCTCTCTTTCTCTTTCTATCTGTTAAGCTCTTTTTTATCTTTTCTATGCTGTCATCAACTAACAATGTCTTGTCTGCATAAAAGCAGCATTCCTCTTTAAGGGCAGCACATAGACCACCCTCCTTTAAAAAGATGAGGTCTAGCTCTCTTCTGTTTTGTAATACTACCTCTGATAGGGATGCTACAAATTCTTTAAGATACTTTAAGCCTTGTTGTAATTCACAGATATCATTATCAATGGCTATGGAAAGTTGATTATATTGTTGAGTAGAAGAAATCAAGGAGGCTCTACCTGTTCCAGCTCCTGTGGCAGTTAAGCCCAAAAGGACAGCCAGTGTAATGGCTGTAATGGGCTCTCTTTTGGTACGGGTTGCACCCTGCTCCCAAAATGTAAGTAGGTCTTCTGCATGGTGAAAGGTAATTTTTGGAATAAGAAGGACCAAAACACAGTAATCTCTGTGTGTCAATAAAGAAGTTGAAACTACATAAGGAGTGAGTCCAGTGGAACAGATAAAATAAGAACTATCGGGTACCTGAATGCACTGAAAGGTGGAGTTGACAGGAATTGTTTGATTAGAAATGTAGTTCAACTGACGAGGGGGAAGCATATTAGGGGCAATAAACAGAGGCCCAATCCGGAGACCTGGGGAAGGGTTAATCCAAGGCGCTCAGTATTGCCCCACCTTAACTGCCTGGGATCATTAGTGAAGAGAGGTTCACCAATAATAGCCACTCCCTCATAGAAGGGAGGTCGAGGGGAGCAGCAAACCCAACATTCTAAATAGTCTGTCTGATTGTTGTCTCTCAAGGTCTTAATGGAAGCATTAACTAGATCAAGTATAATGTTGGATGACAATGGAGGTCCCACAGGGAGGGTCAGTTGGAAAAGGGTACTAGCAAAGGGTTTTAAGGTTGGCCTTATAATAACTGAGGGAACCCCTGTGTTTATTTTTGGGCTCATCTGTCCAGGATGTAGGGCTGCGTTGGGTCCAATACCTATTGTAGGGCCCTGTGGAAATGTCTTAATGAGTTTAATTTTAAATGTGAGGCTCAAGTAACGTCCTGGCATATAGAGTCTCAATCCCCATTCATAGCCTCTGGAATTATCCCAGGAGGCCTTTTTCCCACAGTTAGTGAAAGTGATGGAAAGGGGATTACACCAGTAAAATATTCATTCATTAGCCAGGGGGGCAGGTCCACCGGTAAGGCTGTATGGGGACAGGTTTATTCTCTTTACTGTAATATAATCCCATGAAGAGGAGGGTTTCCAATAAGTATCTCCAGAGGTCTCACAGCCCCAGGAGACAAAGTAAAAATCAGGCGAGAAACCGCACTTTGTGCCAGAGAGCGGTCTCTATGTCCTCCGGGGCAGATATAGAGGGGGACCATTTGTAGGAGGGTCCTTTTCATCGGGGATCCACATCCCGGTTGCCATACTCGCTGTAAGACAGGATTGGGGTTTTTCGTTGTGGTACAAAGAAGTCCTGGTAGTCCCAATAGTCATGAACCCCAAGAGCCAGCACACATAGATCAACCTGTAAGGGGTCCCAAAGGATATTGGCAGAGAGCCAAGAGGTTGAATTAGCTACGTCTCCTGCCTCGTTAAGAATTACCCATGTAAAGTTGAAAAGTTGATGTGGGGAGGGATTGTTCTTGCCACTGGAGCACAGTAGGGCCTCGAAGAAGATCCAAGGGAGCAGCATCATTGGAGACCGGGACATTTCTGGTCCTTCTTAGTCTCTGAAATTAAACACAATGGGAAGCCTTCTCAGGGGGGTCCCTGGGTGAGGTAGAGAGTTTTATGAGGCGATCTGGAAGCCATCTGACATTTTGTGTCTCTGAGTCATAAATCCAGGCATGCCCCTTGCCCCCGATGAGGACTGGGTCTGGACCCTGCCATTTGTTGGATAAAGGGTCTCTCCACATAGCCTGTGCATAGTTATTAGCCATGGATGGATGCCAGAAGCGGTCTGCAGCAGATCTACCCGCAGAGTCATATGTAAAAAAGTTTAGAACAAATAAAGTCTTAAAATTGCCTGTTCTGGGGTAGAGTGCTTCTCCCCCAGACTGTAATTTGAAAAGCATGTTTTTGAGTGTCTGGTGGGCTCATTCAACAACCCCCTGTCCTTGAGGGTTATAAGGGATGCCCATGATATGTTTAATGCCCATTTGAGCACAGAATTGTTTAAAGCTGGGGCTGGTATATCCTGGGCCATTGCCATCTTAAGAATTTTAGGTATTGGGGTGGTTGCCAGGAGAGCAAGGACGTGGTTGATAACATGTTTAGTAGCTTCTCTGGTCTGTAAGGATGCATAAAGGAAGCCACTGTAGGTGTCTATAGAGACATGAATTTATTTAAGTTTTCCAAAGGCAGGATAATGTGTGACATCCATTTGCCACAGTTCTCCAGGAATCAGCCCACGCGGGTTGACTCCAAGATGTGGCTCAGGCAGAAGCATCAAACAACCTTTGCATTGGCGGACAATCTGTCTAGCCTGTTCACGGGTAATGGAGAATCTTAGTCTGAGAGTATGAGCATTGAGGTGATGCAAATTATGAGCCAGCCGTACAGCGTCAAGAGGCTCAACAGGCCTATAATCTATACTCCCCAAGGCAATCAGCTGGGTGGCTTGGTCCACAATATCATTTCCCTCTGTTAAGGGGCCAGGCAGATCTGAGTGGGCACGAATGTGACCCACAAAGAAAGGGGCATCATGGGCGACAATCAATCTTTGTAGTTCAGAGAATAAGAGAAGCATTTGTTGAGGGGCGAATATATGGGACTGTTTCAAGAAGAGGCACAGAGGTGGCTACATAAGCACTATCAGTATACAAGTTGAAAGACAGATCTCGTAAAACCTCAAACACCTTTATAATGGCTGATAATTCAACAAGCTGTGCTAAGGAGATGTCAGTCATAAAGCGAGAGATTGTTTCATTCATATTAAAAGCTGCCATGCCCGAAGAAGACCCATCAGAAAAAACCAGTACAGCCCCAGCGATGGGGGAGGCTTTTGTCCTTTTAGGAAAAACAATTGGCGTCTTTTGTAAAAACTGGACTAGCTTATCAGCAGGGTAATGATTATCTATGGTGCCCTGAAAAGAGGTGCAATTAATGGCCCAATCATAATTGGCCTGAATGAGCCACTGGACTTGGGAGGAATTATAGGGAAGGATTATAATATCAGGGTCTTTGCCAAAGAGTTTAAGGGCAGCCTCCCTGCCAAGACGTAGCAGGTGGACGACCAAGTAGGGTAGGTGGGCAGCACGCGTGATGGGGATGCTGGCAAATGCACCCAAAATAAAGGCTTTACTTGCCAAAGTAGGCCAGTAGGAGAAAAAGTGGTGGTAAAGATGAGGAGGTGAAGGGGCAATTCTGGAGAATAATAACCAACAGATTGATTGACTATGGCTTGTTCTACCCTGGCTAATGCCCTCTGGGCCTCTGGGGTCAATATCCGCAGGGATGATGGATCAGAATCTCCTCCCAACATATCAAATAAAGGTTTTAATTCACCTGTAGTTAGCTTTAAATAAGGGCACAGCCAATTAATATCACCCAGAAGCCGCTGAAAATCATTAAGTGTTAGCAGGGAATCATGCCTCAGTTGAATTTTTTGGGAAAGAATCTTATTGGGGAACAGTTCGAACCCCAAGAACAAATGGGGAGGGTGTACTTGTATTTTTTCAGGGGAAACTTGGAGCCCTCGATCTTGAACGGCAACAATAAGTTGTAATCCTGCCTGATGGAGCTGCTGATCATTGGGCCCCGCCAGAAGAACGTCATCCATGTAATGAACCACGTAAAGGTCAGGGAAGAGTGACCTGAAGGGGTCAATGGTTTGAGCTACATATTTTTGGCAAAGAGTAGGACTGTTGGCCATGCCTTGGGGGAGAACCCGCCACTGGAAGCAGGGGGAAGGTCCCACACAGTTGATTATGGGAAAACTAAACGCAAAATGTTTGCAATCTTCAGGGTGGAGGGGAATGGAAAAGAAACAGTCTTTTAAATCAATGACTAATTTTAGGTAGCCATCAGGAATGGCCACAGGGGAGGGTAGAGCAGGCTGTAGGGCACCCATAGGGACCATGGTTTGATTGACTGCTCTGAGGTCCTGTAGCAGGTGCCATTTACCATTTCGTTTTTGAATGACAAAAATAGGTGTGTTCCATGGTGAGGTAAAAGGTTCAATATGTCCATCAACCAGCTGTTCCTGCACTAACACTATGGCTGCAGACAATATTTTGGAAGGGAGGGACCATTGGTCAATCCAGACAGGAATGTCATCTTTCCAGGTGATCTTGTCTGCTTGGCATGCAGGAGGAGCAATGGTCCTCATGAAAAATGGCTATCGAACCCTAAGCCTGTGTGATCTTTTTTATGAGGGGGGGTCATGGGTATAGGACTTCCCTGGTTTTGTTTACCAAGCCTCTGTCCAGGGAGGTAACCCTCCGCAAGCATCTGTTGGGCAATCACCTCATTGGGGCTGCACATAAGGACTTTCATCTGGGAGAGGATATCTCTGCCCCAGAGATTGACAGGAAGGCCAGGAACCACAAAGAGCCAGACCATGCCCTTATTTCCCTCATTGTCTTCCCAATTTAGAAGCTGGGAACTCTGTAAGGTATTTTTGGACTGCCCAATTCCTTGTAGATGGGTCATGGAGGCTTGTAAGGGCCAATGGCGGGGCCAAGAATCCTGTGACAGTACAGTGGAACCGGCCCCTGAATCTAAGATCCCTTCAAAAGTCTTTCCCTGAATTCTAAGGTTTAACAAAGGGAGCTCCCTAGTGATAGTCTGAACCCAATACAAGTCTGAGGAGCCTGGTCGGGAAGGGCCGCATTGTGTGCCCAGTGCAGGGTGAGAGGTATATAAGGGTAAAGGCAGAGCCTGGGCCAAACATTGGCCCTGGGAGATAGATATTGGACCCCAAGGGGTGCTGGCCAGGACTTTAATCTCTCCAGTATAATCATTGTCTACCAAGGAGGGGTGGACACTGAGTCCGCTCAAAATAGAGGATGCGCGGCCCAAGATCAGAAAATAAGTATTTTTAGGGGGAGGCCCAAAAATTCCCGTAGGAAGAATCTGTACTCTGTCCTCCGGTCTTAGTATTGTGTGGGCGGATGCACACAGGTCCACTCCTGTTCTCCCTGGGGTGGCTCGGTAGAGGGTGAGAGGGAGTTTATTGTCCAGCTGTTCCCCAAGGCTGGAGGGAATGGGGTAACTAGTAGGACCTGGGGCAGGTCCCTCAACCCATTTTTTTGAAGGGGAGGCAGTGGACGTCCATAAATGTCAGTGGCGGAGCGACAGGTGTTTGCCCAGTGTTTGCCTCGCTGGCAGCGCGGGCAAAGGGTGAAAGGCTGTGAGGACCTGCCAGAGGGGCCCAAGGACACCTGCGGGGGCTCAACTGCCCTTGGGACCCTGGGGCACTGACGGGCAAAGTGGCCCATCTGGCCACACCTAAAGCAACCCTTTTGAGTATTCTGAGCCTGGAGCACAGCGCCGACCACAAGGTGGACAGCCTGAGACATTTTAGAGAGGAAGGAATCTACATCGTGGTACAGGCAAATCATCTCATCGAGAGTCTTTTCTCTGGTTTTTCCGTGTAAGGCGGCCCTGCAGGCTGAGTTTGCATTTTCATAAGCCAACTGTC
>JADRCH010005249.1:0-20721 GCA_019843965.1 Rhynchomys soricoides
GATGTGGGCCAGGTTTGTTAAGAACACGGGGCAATGATAGCACTTTTCAAACAGCGAGAAAATTCTTATACCAATGCTGCTGACATAAAATACTCTTGGTCTTAAAGGAAAGTAGAGGCCCTGTGATTCTAATTGTAGCACCACACCAGGATGCTGACTGCCCTGAATGGAGTAGGAGATGACAGCATGTGCATCTGGAACTGGAGCAGTACACTGTACTATCCTTGGAAAACATACGCATGTGATTTTCAAATATTGCACAAGGGCATATTCGTCTATACCAATGTAGTACTACTGCAGAAATATCTAAATGCAATCTCTAACAAAGCATACAGGGTTATGCGTTACATTCTGAAGTTGTTTGATTCAGTACACCAGCACATAAGTTCCTAAGTGGATTGGAATTGTTGAAACCATAGTTTACAACAGCAAGAAGTTTGTTCTATCGGTGAACATAATATTAATGCACTGACTGTAACAGAAGTGGTGACCAATATACAGAGAAGTAAATACAAGAGATAATTATTGTAGGACCGCACTAGGACAGTGAGTGAACAAGAATGTTACAGGACACCGCAGAAAACATGTCTGTAACTGAAGTAGAACACAGTGGCACCCCTGGAAAACGCAAGAGCATGTGACTCACAATGGTGTTTTGAAAACCAGATGCAATTCTACTATGGAGAAATAGAAATTCCATTAACAACAATGCAGACCTGTTAACTTATACATCTCTGAAGTGGTTTGTATCACGACAGCAGTGCATAGATTTGAGTGCCGGGGAACAGGGAAGAAGACTGAAAAGGGCAGTAGTATCCCAAGAGCAAGAACTTTCCACTACTAAGGAAACAATACAATTCTGTACTGTAGCTACTGGAAAAGCTAGCAGGTGATATTGCCTTTATAGAAGCACGAGTGGTCAATGGGTGAACTTCAGTGCAGTATTAAAGTAGTACCTACACAGAAATAAACGAAGCAGTTCACTGTGGCTTCGTTGAAAACACACTTACATGTGATTTAAATGACTCCGAAACCAATGTTCTTCAACTGCAATAAAGTCTAAATTCTGTTTGCTAGTAAGCAAACTGTTTTGCTCGCACAATTCTGAAGTTGCTTACATCAGAACAACAACAAATACAATCCTAAGTACATCAGGATTATTAAGAACACAGTGGAGGGGCCTGGAGAGGTGGCTCAGTGGTTAAGAGCTCTGACTGCTCTTCCAGAGGTCCTGAGTTCAATTCCCAGCAACCACATGGTGGCTCACAGCCATCTGTAATGGGATCTGGCGCCCTCTTCTGGCATGCAGGTGTACATGCAGTAGAGCACTCATGCATTAAATAAATTAAAAAGATAAAAAGAACACCGTGTTATCTGGGCAGTGGTGGCCCACACCTTTAATCCCGGCACATGGGAGGCAGAGGCTGGTGGATCTTTGAGTTCAAGCCAGCCTGCTCTATAGATCTAATTCCAGGGCAGCCAGGGCTATACAGAGAAATCCTGTCTCAAAAAAAAAAAACAAAATAAATAGAACACAGTGGAAATTACAGTACTTTTACAACATCAAGAACTTTGTTATCCTAGTGAAACTCATAGAGATGATTGATGTAAAGAAAGTGGAGGACCTGAGATTCTAATTGTAGCTCTGAATTAGGACACTCGTATCACTACTTGGAAGTGGTTTACGTCAGAACTGAATCCATGTGTGTTTCTAATTTAAATGAAAATCATTCGTATTCTGAATAAATATTTGTTTTATTTAAATATTCACTTAGACAGAGGATATTTTATGTTCTCTCTGATAAATGAAATCCCAGGCCATCAAGCATAATGAAGTACATGAAGCAATATGGACTGTTCACCCTCATACATAATGGTGCAGGACTTTGTCATACTTAATGGACTCATTGGGCAATTTTTATAGAGAAGTCATTAAAGGTTTTTTTTTTTTTGTCATCATGAAGATTGTGACTGTGTCCCATTATCAGAAAGATAGAGGCTATTTGGACTTCTGATTGAAGAAATACTGGATCATTAGGTGATTTTGAAATTTGTGGCACTAAGAGAATTTTTTTTTCCAGGACTCTAACAGTCCAAAGATGGCTGTAGTTTCTTGGCTGCCCTGGCAATAGCTCCAAGTATAGTCCTAAAGGTAGTTGATAATTAAAAATTCAAGAAAGGAATGACCAGATGGATTGTCCAGGCTTTCCCGACTGCCCAGATCTAACTTGTTCATAGAATCCCTCAGAGAGAACCCACCTCAGACTTGAAGTGATAAGCAGGTACTTACCAGGAAAAGATCACTAAGTGGTCAGGACGAGCTGGGCAAGTAAAATAAAAATGGGATGTGCTAGTACAGGGTACAACGATGATAAGCCCTTCACACCAGGGCTTTGGCCCTTTCGCTCCCCCTGGACACTAGTCACCTCAGGATGTGCTGATTTGTTGAAACACATCTTTATGCAGATGCTCAGAGTTTTATCCAGACTCCATTATTCCACCTTCCGCTGTGCAGTTGTTCATTTAAATATGTGATCTATGTGCTACAAGCTCTCCATCTCAAGTCCTCCTCAGTCTCTTTCTTCCATACATGATTATCCCTGGGACTTCTCTCCAATAACTTTGCAAAGTTTAGATAGTTTATAAAGCAACTATTAAAGTTAAAAATCATCTAGCTACAAATTTTCCTCAAAGACCCCAAAACTTGAAGCATTTTTGCCCTTTGATTTCTAATATTATTTAAAAAAAAAAAAAAAACAATGAGTACATACCATGTTCATTCTTTTGTGACTGCGTTACCTCGTGGGGAGGGGGAGGAAATGGGGTGGTTCCAAAGGGGAGATCTGGAAAGGGGGAAACATTTGAAATGTAAATAAAGTAGGAAAAAAACAAACAAACAGTGTTCCAACCAGATATCTTACTCCACCAAATAAAACTTCCAATGTCAGGAATTGGTTATATCTTTTTGAGTTACTAGCCAAAAGGGTCTTAAACATCACACTCTATTGACAAAATCTGACGGCAAGGCTCTACTGCTAAAGCTGCTGCTTAATTGTGTCACAAACACAAAGACATCAACTGAAGTTTCACCCCTACTAACTAGCATTCATGATGCTAGGTTGTAATCTGCATGCCACTGGAGGACAATGGCAATCACCATCCACCTACAAGCCCCGAAACCTATAACATGCAACCTACCTGCAAGTATACTGGTACAATATTAGAACAAGTGTTATTGGAGTAACCAAACACTTTTTAAAGCTGGCTTTAAGGTCCACCTTATGAGATAGAGCCCATGCCTCTCATTACTAAAGTAACCAAGGACCTGATACTTAGATAGGTCATGGGATTAGGGGAAGATATAATATAATTCTGCTAAAAGAACATAAAAATAAACGACCCTGTCTTACTTAGGGTTTTATTTCTGTGAAGAGACACTATGACTATGGCAACTCATATAAAGGACAATATTTAATTGGGACTGGTTTAGCGTTTTAGAGATTTACTCCATTATCTTGGTGGGAGCATGGTGGTATGCAGGCAGCCATGGTGCTGGAGAAGGAGCTGAGAGTGCTACATCTGGATCCACAGGCAGAAGAAGGAAGACTGAGCCACAGTAGCCTAGCTTGGGCATTTGAGACCTCAAAGTCAGCCTCCACAGTGACACACTTCCTCCAACAAGGCCACACCTCCTAATAGTGCCACTCCCTATGGGCCAAACATTCAAACACACGAACCTATGGGGGCCAAACCTATTCAAACCACCACAGACCCCCAATGACATGCTGCTGTACCTATAGATCAATGTATCACTCTGCCCTTACCAGAGAAGCTTCTCCTTGCAATAGATGGGCACTAACACATAGACTTACAAGCTGGACAATGTACAGAGAATGAGAAATTTAGGAGCACTCAATCCTAAATGTGGTATCTTCAGGAAAGCCCTCCCCTCAAAGTGGAAGAGGAGGCAGAAGATGATAGGAGACAGAGGTGATGAAAGAGTCCTAGGAAACAGAATCTTCCAAACACAACAGGACTAAGGCATGTATGAACTCCCAGAGACTGTGGCACAATACACAGAATCAAGCCAGACAGGGTTCCAGCACTGAGAAGAGAAAGTGGACACGTACTTGTAACCGTAACCAAGAAACTGTCTGTAATTGCTAGCTGCCAGCAAAGGAAAAATTCATTTTCTCCAACATAGTTACACTTGGTAGATTAATCATACTCCAGGGCAGTTCCCACGATCAGCAGTAGATGCCCAACCAAAACCGATCTCAATGGTACTTTAGATTTTTTTTTTTTTTTGTCTCAGTTTGGATTTTTTGTTTGTTTTCTTGCTTTTCTTTCTTTCTTTGTTTGTTGGGTTTTTTGTCTTATTGCTTTTCTTCATCTTGTTTGATTTCTGTGAGGAGGAGTCATGTGTGTTTCTTGTTTGTTTATTTATTTTTTAATTTTACCAGGTTTATTTATACTTGTTATAAAGTTGAACTGTTGAAATGTGTTCACTGAAGCATTTCACTTACATTGGTGCTTTACATCTTGCATTTATATTAAAAATTCACACACAAATGAACATGGAGAAACTGCCAGTGCCTGATTCTGTACCTGTGTTTCCACTCAAAATCATATACTTAGGTACCTTTGACCCCATGGAAAAAATATCTCACATTCAGAACTACTGATAACAGGAAGAAGAGGGAAAATTTTTGTTCTGAAACTGAAATTTCCCCTCATAGTGGCCTCTTAAGCACGTTCTCCACCACGTGTGCAGCGTGCTAGCTGGATATGTTTTGGCATAGTTGTTACACGTTTGGCATGGATAGCACACAGATTGGTATCTTCAAAAAGGCCAACCAGATAGGCCTCACTTGACTCCTGAGAAGCCCCAAAAGCTGCGCTCTGGAAGCGCAGACCTGTTCTGAAGTTCTGAGTAATTTCTCGCACCAGACGCTGAAAGGGGAGTGTGAGAATCAGAAGTTCCGTGGACTTCTGATAGCGTCTGCTTTCACGGAGAGCCACAGTCCCAGGCCTGTGACGACGAGGTTCCTTCACCCCTCCAGTAGAGGGCGCACTCTTGCGAGCGGCTTTTGTAGCCAGTTGTTGCCTGGGTGTTTTACCACCGGTGGATTTGCGGGCAGTCTGCTTTGTACGAGCCATGGTATGGGCACCTCCTTACTTACCCCCCTCCCCCTTCTCCTTCAGCTGGAGAGAGGCGGCGCTGGCATTAGAGAGCAGCGGCAGTGCAGCGAAGGCTGAAAACACAATTCTCTTGTTTATTTTTTAAGAGAGAAAAAAAGAGGGCATAAAGTTTGGTGGATATTAACATAAGGAGGGCTGAGCAGTGGTGGCGCTCGCCTTTAATCCCAGCACTTGGGAGGCAGAGGCAGGCGGATTTCTGAGTTCGAGGTCAGCCTGGTCTACAGAGTGAGTTCCAGGACAGCCAGGGCTACACAGAGAAACCCTGTCTGGAAAAAAAACAACAACAACAACAACAACAACAAAAAAAACATAAGGAGGATATAGGAGGAATTGGAAGCCGGGAAACCATGATCAAAATATGTTGTTTGAAAATTTTCAATTAAAAAATTATTTACCTATGTGACATTTTATGTATGGATACCTACTTTGCTCTAATTACGTTTGTTCTTCCTTTGTTCTTAAGTGATAAGATCACACCGTGTTTGCCTCAAACTTTGAAGATCAACCAGTCAACATCCCTTAGCTTCTTTGCAAACTGTGATTCCATTAAGGAGCCACAACACTAGTCTCTTTATTTCTTTTAAAGAAGTCTTACTGTATAGCTGTGCCTGGCCTGACGCTTACTATTTAGAGCAAGCTACTCCAAAATTGTCAGTCTTCTTGCCTCTACCTTTTCACTGCTGTGTATTATTGGTAGTCATCAACTTGTGTGATTTTTCTTTGATGCTTTTACCAGGATCACAAGAAGTCAATGTCTGAAGCACCAGAATAGTGTGAGTCAGTGTCCTAGTCAGTGTTCTTGGGCTGTAAGGAGATGCCATGACCACAGCAACTCTTGCAAAAGAAAGCATTTAATTAGGGCTGGCTTATAGTTTCAGAAGTTTAGCTTATCATTAAACCTACCATTACCATTATCATCATGGTGGGGAAACATGGTGGCACACAATCAAACATGATCCTGGAGAAGTAGCTGAGAGTTCTGGCTCTTCAGACAGCAGGAAGAGAAACACTGGGCCTGGCTTGGGCTTTTGAAACCTCAAAGCCCACCCCCAGCAACGCACTTCCTCCAACAAGGCCACACCTACTCCAGCAAGGTGACATCACCTAACTCTTCTCAAGTAGTGCCACTCCCTGATGGCTAAGCATTCCAATGTATGAGCCTCTGTGGGCCATTTTTATTCAACCCACCACAGTCAGGTTGTGTTTAACCCTCCAAACTTGTGTTTCTGCTTCAAGAGATGCATTAGCTATTCTACACACTTTACGGTTCATATAAATTTTACAATCTGCTTCTCAGCTTCTATCAAACATCTTGCTAGCATTATGATTGACAATGCCATTGAATCTGTGGATAAATTTGGGGAAGGTGAACATTTTAATAATTTTCACTGTGATAACCTCAGAAAAAAATATCTCTCTATTCCCTTCAATCTCCTTTTCTTCCAGCAACAACGTGACTTTCATTTTACAAGTTGTCTGCCTCCTTTGTTAAATGTGTCTTAGAATGTCACATATTTTGTGGTATTTTCATGGTACCAGCTTTTAGTATTTGTTAATTGTTTGGATGTAAGGGCCTATTGGATTTTTGGGTTTGTATATGAATCCTGTGCCTTACAGCAATTCTAAGGTCCTTGTGCTGAGGAAATTTTCAGTGACTTGCATGAAGTTTCCAATGCCGATTATGTTACCATTTCTGATGCCGCTATTATTTAGTAGCTCTTAGTACCTGTCCCAGGGTCTTGACCTTACTAAGCAAGTGCTGTATCAGCGAGCATAGAGCCCAGGATTTTGACATTATTGTATTTGTGAGGTAGTGTTACTGGATCTTTCATTAAAAATATTTTCTTTTGCCAGGCAGTGGTGGTGCACGCCTTTAATCCCAGCACTTGGGAGGCAGAGACAGGTGGATTTCTGAGTTCGAGGCCAGCCTGGTCTACAGAGTGAGTTCCAGGACAGCCAGGGCTACACGGAGAAACCCTGTCTTGAAAAACCAAAAAAAAAAAAAAAATTATATAGAATATTTGAATTAATTCTCTGAGAATTTTTACAACGTATTTATATAATAAGCACCCTTATTTTTATATATAATGCATTATAACCACACCTCCAATTCCTTCCTCACTACCCCAACCTTTCTACCTTCCATATCTTCTTGTTTTCTTTGTTTTTGAAATATATTTTCAGATTAGTTTTATATCATGTGTAAAGTGGAAACATTAAGGTTTCTTCGGAAAGTCAGCTGTATTGGATGGTGTTTTGCTGGGCAAACACGTGAAGGAGTGTTTCATTGAAGCAAACACAGGTGAAAGGCTAAGGCAGGCTCGTGAAGGAACGGTTCACTGAAGCAGACACAGGAGAAAGGACGTTCTGCTAAAGCAAGCATGTGAGAGGACACACGATGGAGGATTCTTTGCTAATGACACGTATGTATTGGTCCACCTCACACTGAGTACTTGGGCTCCATTTGTAAGGACTCCATAGAGAGAAATGCACCAAGAAACTTCTGGTGGTGTGCTTTGGCTTCTAGCTGCTTCCTCAGACTCAGGCGGATTGGCAGAGTGATGTCAGCTGAGGCAGAGACAGACTCAGGTGCTGAGTGTGGAGGACACGTGATGTTTGTAAAGAGTGTAAAAAGGACTCCACAGACAGTGACAGAGGCTGAGCTAGGCTTGCTTATAGTGCTAGCTGTGCAAAGCTTGTGGGTCTCACATCTTCGTTTGTTCTTCGCTTCTCTGAGAGGTGTTGTGGGAAATATCAAAAAAGAGAACCGTACATTCCTGTACTGGTGCCGGCAACCAGTGGGCTGCAGAGCTCGGCCTGGTGATCTCAACCTGGCCATCACTCTGTGCCAGAGCTCCTGAGTCCCCTGGCAGATCTCTGCCTAGAGGCCCATGCATCAACCGCCCACCCCATGGTCAGCCATCTCAACACCCAATTACCGGTAGAATTAAAACTCTTATGCATATAGTTAACCAATGGTTTATGTATCAATATACAAGATGCCAACACAATAATTTCATAGCTAATTGATAATGATAAAAGCTGCCCACCTAGATTAGACAATTTAACCCAAACTTCTAACCTTTATGATAACATAACCATCTGTGGCGCTTCCTCCTCACCTTTCTAGACGCCTCACCTGTGCAACCCTTAGCTCCGCCTCCCTGTTCCCTGTCCAATCACAGGGCTCCTATTGCCCTAATGTAATCGGTCAGGGAAACTCCTGTAACAAGAGAGACACAGCCAAGAACTTCTCCTGGTGTCCCTCCAGGTCCCTCTTGCTGACTTATGTTGAGGCTGAGGCCTGGCTGTCTCTGCTAGGTAGTGTGTGGCACAGCTGCTGATCCCTGTTTGCTATCCCAACTCTACCACACTGAATTGCTGGTGTATCTGTGAAGTGTTTGTGAGTGGATTGAGCTGCTGCTGCTAACCCATGAACTGAACTACTGATTTCCAGACAACACAGATGGGAGTTGCTCCTAAGAACCATTGCTATACAGGTCCACTTTTCCCACATCCTTCCTTTCCCACTACCTCTGGTGAGTGGTGGGCTAAAAGGGAGGTTAAAGCATTTAAGAACCATCATTAAAAATAAAGGTTGAAAAAATTAAAGTTACACATGTCTTTAAGTGTTTTGATTGCATATATGTACTTAAACCACATGCATCCATGGTGTCTGAAGAGGTCAGAAGGAAGCATTGGACCTCTTGGAACTGTAGTTAAGGATGATTGTAAGCCACTTTGTGAGTGCTAGTGACCAAAATCATATTCTCTGCTCTTACATATGGAACCATCTCTCCAGCCCCTCTTTCTGCCTTTTTATTATCAATCCATGTTAATTTGTGCTATTCATGTACTGCTGAGTGTGAGACCAGCTACTGAAGTGTAGTGATGTGTATGATATGTTTTTATTGTAGTCATCTCACACTATAATATCCTGTGGCTTTTCTACTCACATTCCTACTGACCCCTTTAAATTTCCAACATAGTATAGCTTCAATGTTCTTGTCTTTTGGGGGGGTGTCAAGTGATGCGTAGGCGTTATTTAACAGAAGAATGAGCACAATTCTGACGTAAACCAAGCCTCTCTTCTGCCCCTAAATAGAAGAGTGTGGCCTCATGAACTCCTTCTCCAGCAACTGTCAATTGGCTACAAGTCTTCGTGGAGAGGAGGAGCCCCCTGAACTTCTAACCCTTCCTTGAAAGAATGGTCAAGGGCTAATTGTACATGGAATCATAGTTATTGAGAGTTCAGAGTTGAGATTTCTATAGCATAACTTGAAGACTATGAACTTAGGAAGTTCTTCTTTCTCCAGCTTATAAATTTTTATGTATACTCCCTCTTGAATGTTTCTTGACTCCTGGAGTGTGCAATATATGTCCCATTTAATGCTGAAAACGCACTAGTAACTTATTCTCACCACTTTGGCCACTTCAGAATCTCTGAAGTAACTAGTGCCTAATGCAAAAAGACAAATTTCTAATTGAAACTGAAAGAAGGAGGTTGCCACGCATAGGCGGTGTGCTTTACACGGAAGCTTTCGGTGTCAGGTCCTATCCATCTCTTGTTTCAAGCAGTGGGCGACCCTAAGAGGATCTGCGCCCCTCAGTCAAGAGCCCGAGTGCCCGCTAGAGGGTACCCGGTCAGATTGAAGTCATGGCCATTCTTTTTGCTGTTGTTGCCAGGGGAACCACTATCCTTGCCACACATGCTTGGTGTGGAGGAAACTTCCTGGAGGTGACAGAGCAGATTCTGGCTAAGATACCTTCTGAAAATAATAAACTAACTTACTCACATGGCAATTATTTGTTTCATAACATCTGCCAAGACAGAATTGTGTATCTTTGTATCACTGATGATTTTGAGCGTTCTCAAGCCTTCAGTTTTTTGAATGAAGTAAAGAAGAGGTTCCAAACTACTTATGGTTCAAGAGCACAGATTGCACTTCCATATGCCATGAATAGCGAGTTTTCGAGTGTTTTGGCTGCACAACTGAAACATCACTCCGAAAATAAGAACCTAGACAGAGTGATGGAGACTCAAGCACAAGTGGATGAACTGAAAGGAATAATGGTCAGAAACATAGATTTCGTTGCTCAGCGTGGAGAAAGGTTGGAATTGCTGATAGATAAAACAGAAAACCTTGTGGATTCATCTGTCAGTTTCAAAACTACCAGGAGAAATCTTGCTCGAGACATGTGTATGAAGAATATCAAGCTCACGATCATCATCATCATTGTATCAATTGTGTTCATCTATATCATTGTGTCACCTCTTTGTGGTGGGTTTACATGGCCAAGCTGTGTGAAGAAATAAGGAAAAAATTACCATTAACCAAGGATATGAGAGTGAAAGGAGATAAAGGCAATTCATGTGACTCTGGCTTTTCACTGCTCTCAGAAAATGCTAGTTTCTTTAATCTTTTCTCTTTTTCTTGTTTTAATCTTTGCTTATCATATAGTTTATGTTAATGAATTTCACATTGAATCATTATTTACGGGAGAAAGGGCATTTATTTGTTTCTTTAGTTTGTTAAGTAGAGTCTTCTACTTAGACATTTTTGCTTTTAAGATACAAAGCTTTTGCCAAGGTGGAAACCACCAAACTTATGACCTGTCTGCTAAAAGTGTCTAGGAACATTGTATGTTTACACCAAGTGCTAGGAAATGGATTGTATTACTAACATCTCATTTTAGTCTCTTTTCTTATGGGAGAACTTTAGGTGCTTCAAAATAAAAAATAGAGAATTTTGGGAATTGTAATAAATTGTTGGTGCTGCTTATATCCAGGAGCCCATCCAAGTAATGTAGTTAACATTGAATTTTTATTTCAATAAGGTGGGAAACATTTTGATAGCCCATTAGAAGCACAAGAATTATCCTTCTTTCTCCCAGCATTTACTTTTTGAAAAAAGTTCAGTACATTATTTGTTCATAGTGCACATAGTTTAATACCTTCTGCTTATCCATTACCAAGTTGCATTGAGATTAAGTTGAGGATTATGGCTTTGACATATTCTTTTTTCTTCTGTACATATTTGGGACAAACATGTTGTTAATAAAATTCATAATTGAAGAGGTGGGGCAAATACCTGTGTCACCAAAGAAAAAAATGGAGCCATACTAAAAGTGCACACATTTTAACCTCACAAAATGTAATATGAGATGTTTTTTCCATTTTGGGAAAAGCCCAAACTGAATACAGTCAGAAGTCAACTACAGGATTTGGATTTGACTTTTTTTTGAATAATGGTTTGATCTTTCTTTATGGTTTAACAAATTCTTCAACCTTCCTAATTTTGAGTAATTGTAAAGCCTGAAAGAGAATAGATGGTATAATGATATAGAAATAATACAAAATATCTTAACAAACATTTATTGTAGTATGTTGCTTCATCTAATTTGGCATCAGTTATTTAGTAGTTGGTTCTGAAAAGAAGAAAATTTTGTCCTAGAAATAATTGTGTTTATTTATCAATGGGTAAAACTAAATAGAAGTGAAGTTACATTTTACTCTTTTCTTAATGAAACAATAAATTAGTATTTTGAACTCAGCCAACTATTAGCCTAGTCATGTGCCTTGAATATCTATGTGTCCTATAATCAGGAACTTTCCATGTTCATGCTACTTGCTTCATTTTTAAAAAAATAATCTAATGCACATAGAACACTTCTTTTGTTGATCATGTGTAACACAAGTGTTCTTTCTAGAATGCTTTTGAAGGCACGAGTTTTCTTGTAAATGATGCATAAACTAAAGATATTAATAAAAGGTTAACAATACTAAAAAAGAAAGAAAGAAAGAAAGAAAGAAAGAAACTGAAAGAAGCCATAATCCACCACATTTTATAATCTTTTTTCACCATCTTCCTGAAAGATCCTTGAAAGTTGAGGTAGGAGTCTAGGGATATGTGTGTCACATTAAAGACTAAGCATTAAGGAGTCTCTTACACTCTCCATAATAAACAGCTAAGGATTTCTGTTAGTTGCTATCTACTTTGGGTTTCTCTGAAGAAGGCCAAGAGATGTTCTAATCTATGACTATATCAATAAGTTATTAGGAGTCACTTCAATGCTATGTCTATTTAGAAGAATAACAGTAGTGGGTTGTCTTCTAGTGTCTACAGCTTTTCAAGATGCAGGTTCTTAGCCCCTTTAATAGGACCAGATGTGTATGTAAAATCATGTAGTGAGCTTTACGGCCAATCAGAGAGTGGTTGACTACTCTTGTAATATTACTGCCACTGTTGATCCAGTGCACATATCATATCAGGCTAGGTATTGTAGTTTTGAAGATTCACAGTTGAGTGAAACTAATGATTCCATTTTTACTCTGGTAGCCTGCATGGCACCATGAAAAGCACACTTTGAAGTGGCTCCCATTTTAATGTCTCCATGTTCTATGACACAATTTTATTTTTAAGGAAGATAGATAGATAGATAGATAGATAGATAGATAGATGGATAGATGGATGGATGGATAGATAGATGGATGGATGGATGGATGGATGGATGGATAGATAGATAGATAGATAGATAGATGGATGGATAGATAGATAGATAGACTTGGAGAGAAGAAAGGGAAGACAAGAAATGTAATTAAATTATAACCTTAAAAATAAAAAGTTAAATGGATGATTTCTAAGAAACTTGTGTTTTGCATATTCAGGGTCCTTGTGTTTGATGACTACAAAGATCAGGAAGTCTGTAGTGGACAGGATGGGCTACAGACTAGTGGTTCAGGAAATAACATACGGCAGTTAGGAGCAGAAGATACTTAGCTTACAGGCCTAGGAAGAACTGATGCTGTAAATGAGGTCTTCAGAGAATCTGTATACTGACAACAGCTTCTATTTCCCTGATTCAACTCAGGTTCAGCCTTACAACTCTAAAACCAGTAAGATAGCCTTACGTCAGAGGAATAGGTAGATAATGTAGTTTGGGGGATGCTTGACACAGAGTCCAACCACTAGGTAGAGAGGGTTTGAAACAAAGCATGAAAAGAAATGTTAATGGAATGCTTGTCACTCAGTAAGAATAAAACACTTACAGAGTACTCCACAAATGCTGAGAACAGTATCTGCCATGTAGCACACAATGAGAACAATGGTAACACCAGGTTTGCAATGAGAGAGAACACCATTAACATTTTTTTTGCATTGTCAGAGCCAAGATTGAAGGAGCTTCAGAGATGTCTCAGCAGTGTAAAGTGCTTTCTGCTTTCCCAGAGGACCTACGTGGGAAACCTGTCATCCACATTAGACAGCTCACAACGAGCTGTAGCTCCATCATCTCTGAGGAATCCAGTGCTGTCTCTGGACTCTGTAGCTCCCCCCCCCCCCATGCACTTATACATCCCTTAAAGATGCACGGGCCAACACACACATATCAGTAAAAGAAAATTAATAATTTTTTTTTCGAGACAGGGTTTCTCTGTGTAGCCCTGGCTGTCCTGGAACTCTCTCTGTAGACCAGGCTGGCCTCTAACCAAGAGACCCACCTGCCTCTGCCTCCAGAGTGCTGGGATTAAAGGCATGCGCCACCACTGCCCGACGAAAATTAATAAGTCTTAAGAAAACAGAAAAGCAGGTTAGGGAACAGACATTGAACCCCTCACTATGGGAAATATTCATTTCATTTATTTATAAGTTGATATTTAAAATTCTAGTGTATTGCCTGTGCTCCAGAGTGACCGATATATTCTCATAATCAATTTTCCTTCTGTCTGGGACTGAGAGAGAGAGAGAAAGAAAAGAAATGTTAGAGAGCTTCCACTGCTTCTTGCCCAGTCAGCAACTCTTCATGCGGCCCTGCAAGGACTTAGCATTCTCCTTCTATTCCATATCAGAGCCTGCACCCTAAGCAAACCCTTTGCTCAGGCCACTGAGACAGCCTCATCTGGTTTCTATGCTGCCTGCACATTGAGAGCTGACCATGAGTTTGGGGGCCCAGAGCACCCTGGGTAAGGAAGGTCCTTATTAGCCAGAGCATTGGTAGAGAGTATCATGGGATATTTTATTGAGCCTCAAAGCTGCACATCAATGGATGTGAATAAGCCAATAATTTGGTGATTAAATAAGTTGATCACTATGACATAGGAGAAAGGTACATTTCTCTTAAGGGTGGCCGAGACATGTTGAGGTTACAGATTTAGTCATTTTCTTCAGTTTTTTTTTCACTGTTAAAATGTCAGGAGATGCTTTCTGTTTTGAAGCTTGTAGTTCCTGGTACTCTCATGTCTCTTCTTGAGTCCTGATGTGGAGAACGGTTGCCAAATGAGGGCTGGTTCAGGAAAGAAGTGTTAATCCCCATTGCCTCAGAAAAGCAGGGAACTGGCTCCACCCACCTGGCTATGGAGCTTCTTGCTGCTCTAGTCTGAAATGGCTAGCTCAGAAAAGGTGATTCTACAATAACACTGATACTGTTCAAAGCTCATTCCCTCTATGAGCTTCTAGCCCCTCCCATTGTCATGTGCAGATTTCCCTCTCTTCCCTCACTACGACATTCTCCCATCCGAATGTCATTTAGTATGACTTTGTGAAGGTGATGCTGTATATAAGACACTTAGTAGAGCACTCCGTATTCCAGGTTATCCTGTGGATATAATTTTTGTGAGCAAATGTGTTCTGAGGCTCTTTGGATTTAATGATAAGCTCGTAAGAGTATTTGAATAAACAAGTCTTTAACAGCATCCCATGGACTAAAGGTGTGAAGTCCACAATGTGTTGAAGACTTTTCTAGGACCACATGGCTTTTAGATGGAGGACAAGTCAGAGTGTGATTGCAAAGTACGGTTTTAACCTCTGAGGCAGTGCTGTAGCTTATCACTCCATACAATCCTGCATTTGTGTAGAGCCCGTGCCACACAACCAGATCCCAACACAGAACGTGCAAGGAAACCAGGAGGTGTTTACAAATTGATTTCTGCCATCTGATGCTTTCTTACTGTGTCTCTGAGATTCAAAAGCTTTCCATTGAGTGTGCTGACATCTCTGAGCCCTTCCTAAGTCAGGTGAACCTGTCACTGTCTTTAAGTTAACCCCCCCCCCCCCAAGCTGCTTCCTTCTGCACCCTTTAAATACTACAGATACATATCAGTTGTGTTTCTACAGTACTTTCAAAATTACAAAGCGTCTTCTCATGCATTTTCTTTTTCTAATGTTTTAAAGCATGTATTGCTTATACTTAATATTGAGTTTCATTGTAACAGTTTCACATATGAATAAATTTTGATAGCATTCACTCCACATTATGTTCTGCTGACTGTCTCCCTCTCACACTGATGCCTTTTCTCATCTCAGTCACTCCTACTTTGTACTTCCATGTTGTCTTCTTTGATGGAGAACCAAGGGTTTTGATTAGGGTTTCTTAGGAGAGCCTAGGTGAAGGGGAATTGACATTGCATGTGCAACTTACCAGTGGCTATAACGCCAAAGAAAATCTTGCCCATTCCTTGGGTAAAAGCTCCCTAGGGAAGAATGTGACACCTTTTACCCCTTGCCCAATTAACTGTTTATAATTGCCCTGGGATGATAGAGCCTGGTGAGCCCCTCCCTTCAAAAGAAATAAAAAAAATTCCTTTTACAAAAATGTATTCTTTAAATTAACTTTCTATAGCATCCAAAATGCAGACTTTCCCCATGATGCATTTTGTAAGTGCATATTATACTTTTCTCACATTCGCCTGCCATTATCCTTTTCTGGGCCGTCTGTCCTACCCATCTGGGCTCTCCATTGCACTTCCTTTACCATTCCTCCTATTAAAAAGCCTTTTGTGATTTAGGTCCATGCTGTAGACGATTCATCCTTCCCTAGGGAGCTTTTACCCAAGGAGTGGGGAAGACTTTCTGGGCACATTGAAGCTTCTAGACATGTGTATGCATCATTAGTTCTGTAATTTTTTTGTAATTTTGATTATTTTCTGGAGACAGAGAGAGAGAGAGAGAGAGAGAGAGAGAGAGAGAGAGAGAGAAACAGGGATATTCTGGGCTAAAGAATTCTTTTGTGCCAGACTATTAGATAACTTACATTACAGGGTTGTGCTACAGAGTTCCACTGTGTGTGTGTGTGTGTGTGTGTGTGTGTGTGTGTGTGTGTGCTTGCATGTACTCCTGTTCTGAGGTAAAAGGATAGAGCTGATGGTTGCAAGTTCAATGAGAGACTGGTGGCTCTCACTTGTCTGTCTCTATCATGAGAAAGAGACGTAGATCTGCTCATTTGGATTTCAAGGCTGATACTTGGCTGTTTTCAAAAGAATTTTGGCAAAGAGAGTTATGATCTCTGATACTACCAGACTGTGTGTCATTTTATGCTGAAGTATTTAGAGGTACTACTCAAAACTGAAGCCATTGGGTACATTTTCGGAGAATACACATTCTGTGGTCTCTGAGGACATGAAGATTGTAGCTTTATCCAAAAGGATGTGACAAAGTTAGTCCCTCAGACCGAGGCTATTTGGCATTATCCTAGATTAAAGAAATCTCAAGACAAAGTACTTGGGTGGTCTACATGGGCTCCTTGGAGATCTAACTGCTCCATTTTAACTTGGTGTGTTTCTCAGAGAGAACCTACCTTAAGCAAGAAAAGATCGAGAAGTGTTTCTCCAAGAAGAGACCAAGTGGCTTAATTCAGCTGCCCCTGGAGGATCAAACAACTAGGGCAACAAGAGCCCTTGCACACTCAAAGAAAGTGGGTGGGACAAGCAAGGTAAAAATGGGATGTACTGCTCTAGACCTCCATTGCAGGGAATACTTTACAGCAGAGATGATGTCTTTGAATATTTCTGCCTAAATTAGCATCATTGATCTTCCTAGCATGAAGGATTTGCTTGCCTGTTGAAATGCACATTCCTATGGATACCGGAGGCGTCCCTTATGTCTAAACTGTATTATTCCAACCAGATGTGCAGTTCTTCATCTGAAGGGATGATCTTCATGCTGAAGCTCTCCACCTCAATCCTTCACCTCAGTCTCTTTCTACCATAGGTGATCAATCTTACCATTTCTATGCAGTAATATAATAAACTTTCAATAGCTTATAAAGGTAGTACTTAGAGTTTAGAAACATACCTTTGTGTGCCTTTTCCTCAAAGGCCCCAGAACTTGAAGGATATTTACTGTTTGTTTTATGATAACCTTCTGATCAACAGTAGGAAAGACCAGGCCTTTGATTAGAATTAGTGTGTTCTCTACTTGGTTTCTAAGAAATGGTGGTAAGAGATGCTCTCTTACACTAGTTACTTGAGATAACGATGACCCCGCTCTCAATGTCCCCTATGTTTTAGTTCCAGAGATCAGATCTCCCAACTCGGACCTCACCAGAGTTAGTGTCCACTTTTGTGTCTGGGAAAGGGTCTGTGATCCATGTGCCCCACAATTCCTCTCCCTTTGATTTTGTTTTGTTTTAAAAGAGAATTGCTTGTTAAAATTGACAGTTCTGAGATTCCGTATGATAGCCTTATATGCAACACATGTGTCTTTATGCTTGCATGTCCATATGTGTGTGTAGGACTGAGCTATCCATTGTGGCTACATTTGCACAGATAAGGTTATCATAGCAATGTCCTTGTACCTAGCTTCTCTGCTTTGGTTTTTCTCACTGAACTTGTAATTCACAGTTTATGCTACACTGTCTAAGGGCCAAGATTGGATGATCTGTGTGTCCCCAACTCTTAGTTCTGGGATTACAAGCATGTAAGGTCATGTTTGTCTTTTATAAGCATAATGAATATAAAAATATATTTTCCATGCTAAACCAGCAAGCACATTTCCCACTGCTTTGGTTGGTGTGCTATTGCTGTGAAGGGACACTATCACCATGGCAACTCTTATAAAGGAAAACATTTAATTGGGACTCGTTTACAGTTCAAGGTTTAGTCTATTATCATCATTTGGGGAAGCATGGCATGCAGGCAGACACGGTAGACTGAGAAAGAGAAAGAGAGAGAGAGGTGGGGGAGGGGGAGACTAGGCCTGGCTTGAGCCTACCCCTAAAGGTACACTTTCTCCAACAAAGCCTTATATTCTTTTTTAATATATTTATTTTATGTATTTGACTATACTTTAGCTGTCTTCTGACACACCAAAAGAGGGTATCAGATCCCATTACAGATGGTTGTGAGCCACCATGAGGTTGCTGAGAATTGAACTCAGGACCTCCAGAAGAGCAGTCAGTGCTCTTAACCGCTGAGCCATCTCTCCAGCCCAAGGCCATATATGCCACTCCCTAAGCATTCAAATATGAGTCTATGGAGGCCATTCATATTCAAATTACCACACCTACTGACCCATCTCCCAGGCCCCAAAAGCTCTGTGTTCCTGAAAAATCTTCAATCAAGCTAATTAGCTCAATATGCCAAAATTCAATCTCAGTTAATATTTCAGTACAAAAAGGATCCACCTAAATTATTTTCTACAGTGTGACTCACATATCATCTAACCCATTTCCTAATATTGTCCTTGACATCTGAAACCTCATTGCTTACATTTTCATCTGAATTCTGACCTTGAAAATGCTCAGCAGAGTGTCCCACTAATCTCTGCTTGCAATAGTATATGCTTTTCTCTGGACAGTATTTCCAAACTCACATCCATTCTTTACACAAACCAGTTGGAGGCTGAAGAATCTCACTGTCCAGTTTATCAGAGCAGTGAATGCCCTTCTGGATGAGAATGTTTTGTATGCACTTACTACATTATTTGGACTCAGACCTGAAAGAAGCAACTGAAGTGAGAATTTATTGAGTCTAGTGGTTAAAGAGAACACAGTCTGAGGGTCCACCAAACTGAGTGTTTGCCAGAGAGGTTGCATCAGCTTGCATTCCCACCAGCAATGGAGGAGTGTTCCTCTTACTCCACATCCTCGCCAATATCCACTGTCACCTGAGTTTTTGACCTTAGCCATTCTGACTGGTGTGAGGTGGAATCTCAGGTTGTTTTGATTTGCATTTCCCTGATGACTAAGGATGTTGAACATCTCTTTAGGTGCTTCTCAGCCATTCTAGTTTCCTCAGTTGAGAATTCTCTGCTTAGCTCTGTTCCCCCTTTTTTTTAATTTTTGGATATTTAATTTATTTACATTTCAAATATTTTCCCCTTTGGAAACCCCCTATCTCATCCCCCCTCCCTCTGCCTCTATGAGGGTGCTCCCCCACCCACCCACTTCCATCTTCCCTCCCTAGTACTCCTCTACTCTTGAGCATCTAACACCCTCAGGCCCAAGGGCCTCTCTTCCCACTGATGACAACAAGGTCCTCCTCTGCCACATATGTGGCCAGCACAATGGGTCCCTCCATGTGTACTCTTTGTTTGGTGGTCCACTCTCCAGGAGAATCAGGATGTCAGGCCAGTTGCCACTGTTGCTCCCTCCATGGGGCTGCAAACCCTCCTCAGCTCCTTCAGTCCCTTCTCCAAGTCCTCCATCCAGGACCTCACACTCAGCCCAACAGTTGCTGTGAGCATCCTCCTCTGTATTTGTCAGACTCCGCCTGAGCCTCTTTGGAATCAGCTTATCATGCTTCCATCAGCAAGCACTTCCCAGCATCCACAATAATGTCCAGGTTTGGTGACTGTATGTGGGATGGATCCCCAGGTGTGGCAGTCTCTGGATGGCCTTTCCTTCAGTCTCTGCTCCACACTTTGTCTCCATATTTCCTCCTGTGAGTATTTTGTTCACCCTTCTAAGAAACCCTGAAGCATCCACATTTAGGTTTTCCTTCTTCTTAGGCTTTATATGGTCTGTGAATTGAATGTAGGGTATTCTGAACTTTTGGGATAATATCCACTTATCAGTGAGTACATACCGTGTTTGTTCTTTTGTGACTGCATTACCTCACTCAGGATGATATTTTCAAGTTCCATCCATTACCAAAGAATTCCATTAAGTCATTATTTTTAATAGCTGGGTAGTATTCCATTGTGTAAATGTACCACATTTTCTGCATCCATTCCTCTGTGGAGGGACAACTGTGTTGTTTCCAGCTTCTGGCTATTATAAATATGGCTGCTATGAACATAGTGGAGCATGTGTCCTTATTTCATGTTCAGGCACTTAGTAAGTGATATCAGGCTTTTCAGGCTCAGTATTACCACCTCCACTGAAGTCCCCAATGATGGCATGAAACGGTGTGCCCCACTGCAGAGCCACACTGGCTGCAGTGGAAGCCATCTGGGCCATCAGGCCTGGCTGCCATGAATGATCTTTTTGATGTGTTCTTCGATTCTGTTTGCAAGAATTTTATTGCGAATATTTGTATCAGTATTGATAAGGGAATTTGGTCTGAAGTTCTCATTCTTTGTTGGGTCTTTGTGAGGTTTTGGTATCAGTGTAACTGTGGCCTCATAGAATGAATTTGGTAGTGTTCCTTCTGTTTCTATTTTGTGGAATAGCTTGAAGAGTATTGGTATTAGCCCTTCGTTGGAGGTCTGATAGAATTCTGCACTGAACACATCTGGTCCTGGGTTCTCACTGATGTAAAAGTGCTATCATTGCCCCGTGTTCTTAACAAACCTGGCCCACATC
>JADRCH010005262.1:0-28637 GCA_019843965.1 Rhynchomys soricoides
CCCCCCCATCCACTTTCCCTCCCAGGTTCCTCCCTCCCACCTTGTGGTTGGTTTCTTCTCCCTCCCATGTGGGACTGAGACATCCTCAATTGGGCCCTTCAGTTTGTTGATGTTTTTTGAGTTCTATGGGCTGTACCTTGTGTATTTGGCACTTTTAGGGGGCTAATATCCACTTATTTGTGAGTACATACTATGCATGTCCTTTTGTGTCTGAGTTACCTCACTCAGGATGATATTTTCTAGTTCCATCCATTTGCCTGCCAAACTCAGGATGTCCACATTCTTAATAGCTGAGTAGTATTCCATTGTGTAAATGAACCACATTTTCTGTATCCATTCTTCTGTCTTGGGACATCTGGGTTGTTTCCAGCTTCAGGCTATCACAAACAAGACCATTATGAACATAGCGGAACATGCCCCCCTTTGGCATGGTGGGGAATCTTTTGGGTATATTCCCAAGAGTGGAACTGCTGGGTCTTCCGGTAGAACTATTTCCAATATTCTGAGTAACCTACTGATTGATTTCCAGAGTGGTTTTACCAGTTTGCAATCCCACCAGCAATGGAGGAGTGCTCCTCTTTCTCTGAATCCTTGCCAACATGTGCTGTTGCCTGATGTATTTATCTTAGCCATTCTGATTGGTGTAAGGTGAAATCCCAGGGTCATTTTGATTTTCATTTCTCTGATCACTAAGGACTTTGAACATTTCTTTAGGTGTTTCTCAGCCACTCAAAATCCTCTGGGGCTGGAGAGATGACTCAGTGGTTAAGAACACTGACTGCTCTTCCAGATGTCCTAAATTCAATTCCCAGCAAACCACATGGTGGCTCACAACCATCAGTTATGGGATCTGATGCCCTCTTCTGGTGTGTCTGAAGACAGCTATGGTGTACTCACATACATAAAACAAAAACAAATCTTTTTTTTTTTAAAAAAAGAAATTATAAAAAAAAAAAAAAAAAAGAAAGAAGGCGGGCTGTAGTGGTGCATGCCTTTAATCCCAGTACTTGGGAGGCAGAGGCAGGTGGATTTCTGAGTTGGAGGCTAGCCTGATCTACAGAGTGAGTTCCAGGACATCCAGGGCTACACAGAGAAACCCCATCTCAGAAAAAAAAAAAAAAAAAAAAGAAAAAGAAAAGAAAAGAAAAGAAAGAAAGAAAGAAAGAAAGAGAGAAAAGAGAATCTTCTGTTGTGAATTGAATTCTTGGTTTAGTTCTATATTCCTTTTTTTTATTGCTTTTTTTTTTTTTGTGGTTAGCTTCTTGAGTTCTTTATATATTTTGGATATTATCCCTCCATCATATGTCTGGTTATTAAAGATTTTTTTCCCCAATCTGTAGGTTACCAATTTGTCTTATTGGCTATGTCTTTTGCCTTACAGAAGCTTTCCAGTTTTATGAGGTCCCATTTATTAGGCCCCCAACACATATACAGAAGAGTACTACCGGGTCTGGGTTTAGTCAGAGAAGATGCACCTAACTCTCAAAAGATTGGATGTCCCAGGGAGTTTAGAGGTCTGGTGGGGTGGGGTGGGAGGTGGGGACATCCTCATAGAGACAGAGGGGCAGGGTAGTGGGGAGGAGATATAGGATGTGAAAGAGTCAGAGGGAGGATCAGGAGGGGAATAAAATCTGGAGTTTAAAATTAATTAATTAATTAATTAATTAAAAAATAAATAAAAAATTCTCAGTAATTTTAAAGAAATATTTTTTAAAAGGACAAAATTTTTCTATTTCCTGCCAAACCCATACTATATACCCCAGTTTATTACCTAAAAACATGTACCACAAATAGTTTTACAACTTAGTGAATGTATTTCTAAAAATATTATTTACATCACATACTTTTTTTTTCACTTTTTGAATGAATTATTTATAATACCAGATTAACATATTTTTTTTTATTTTTAGCAACATTTTTATTGCTTATATTATTTATTTACATTTCAAATGTCATCCCCCTTCCCAGTTTCCCCTCTGGAATCCCCCCTATCTAATCCTCCCTTCACCCTGCTTCTATGAGGGAGCTCCCCCATGAAGGTTATCTACCTAAATCTTCATATTTTGAGCTATGTACATCACATATTTTTCATAAATAAAATGATTAATCAATTATTTTTGGAAAGTTTTAGCTATTAAATCTAGCATGTGATAGTGAAGTATCAGTGAATTATGCAAACAATTACGTGAAGAGAAATACCTTAGGTAACAGATGAGAATTGTTATATCCCTCACCAACAATGAAAGTTTGTAAAGGCACAGATAGGTAATTAATACACAGTACAGCATCTCTTGGATATCATTCTGTAAAAGGATTTTTAGTCATGGGAGACAAAAGAATAGCATGTCACTTAATTACTTTGAGCTTCATTTTCTCCCTGTGTACAATAGAGATGATAATATTTGGACAAGGTACTTTATATATTATAGCGAAGAAACATAGAAAAGGTTGTAATAAATGAAGGTAGCATGAGAGGCAGAATAATCTAAAAGAGAGGGCTATGACATAATTTTGTATTCCTGTGATGCAAAACAAACAAAAGAACATACTCTCATTATGAAATTAGCTCACTCTTTTCTATCCTGAATCATCTCTAGGAGCCTCCTGGAGTCTCAAACAGGGAAAGGTAAAAGTTGATGAGGCTACGGATAAATTGCTGGAAAGATGGAAAAGGGGGAGAAAACAGGGAGAAACAAGAAGCATAGAGAAACTGTTTCACGGGTAGTCACTGAAACCCCGGTGTCTCCTCTTGTCTTGTCCACTTAACAAGTATCTGTGAGTCCTTAGGCATTTTAATTTTTGAAGCAATGAAAGGACCTAAGGCAACAGGATGAAATAGTCTAAACAGGTAAGAAAATTTAATCTGCATCTTTATTCAAAGAAATTAATGGAAAACTGCCCTCTTGCCAAACCTATTAGCATCCGACAATGAAGCTGTTAGCAGAGGACCAACGGTTGATTACTCTCCTGTGAGGGAAACAACCTGCTGACATTTCACTTTCAGGCTGAGCATGATTAGCCTTTCACTTAAAATGTGACCTTGCAAGGCTGAGCTATTCAAAGCTACCTGAAAGTGTAGACAGGTGGATATACAGCTCTAGAATCATGGACAGGAAAATACAGAAAGGGATTCTGTCTGGACATGGACATTTGAAGCTAGGCTGATCAAGAAGAAAATTACTGTAAGCTGGAAAATAACCTCGTGAAGGAATCAGACAGCAACAAGGTTGATTTTAAAAAAGGGACATTGTGTAAATGTACCACATTTTCTGTATTCATTCCTCAATTAAAGGACATCTGGATTCTTTCCAGATTCTGGTAATTATAAATAAAGCTGCTATGAACACATCATGTGATCTCATTACATGTTGGAGCTTCTTCTGGGTATATGCTCAGGAGTGGTATAGCTGGGTCCTCCGGTAGTACTATGTCCAATTTTCTGAGGAAGCACCAGACTGATTTCCAGAATGGTTGTACATTTACACAATGGAGTACTACTCAGTTACTAAAAACAATGACTTCATGAAATACTTAGGCAAATGGATGGAACTAGAAAATATCATCCAGAGTGAGGTAACCCAATCACAAAAGAACACACATGGTATGCACTCACTGATAAGTGGATATTAGGCCAAAAGCTTGGAATATTCAAGATACAATTCACAAACCACATGAAGCTCAAGAAGAGGGAAGACCAAAGTGTGGATGCTTCCATCCTTCTTAAAAGGGGAAACAAAGTACAGGAGGAAATATGGAGACAAAGTATGGAACAGAGACTTAAGGAAAGGCCATCCAGACACTGCCCTATCTGGGAATCCATTTCATATACAGTCACCAAACCCAGACACTATTGCAGATGCCAAGAATTGCTTATTGACAGGAGCCTGATGTAACTGTCTCCTGAGAGGATCTTCCAGAGTCTGACAAATACAGAGGCAGATGCTCGCAGCCAACCATTGGACTAAGAATGGGGTCCCCAATGGAGGAGTTAGAGAAAGGACTGAAGAAGCTGAGGGTCTGAAATCCTATAGGAAGAACAACAATATCAACCAACCAGAACCCCCAAAGCTCCCAGGGACTCAACCACCAACCAAGGAGTACACATGGAGGGACTCATGGCTCCAGCTGCATATGTAGCAGAGGATTACCTTGTCAGACATCAATGGGAAGAGAGATCTTTGCTCCTGTGAAGGCTCGATGCTCCAGTGTAGGGGAATGCCAGGGCAGGGAAGTGGGAGTGGGTGGGTGGGTGGGGGAACATCCTCACAGAAGAAGGGGAAGGGAGGATAGGATAGGGGATTTCCAGAGGGAAAACAAGGAAAGGGGGTAATATATGAAATGTAAATAAAGAAAATATCCAATGAAGGAAAAGAAAAGAGAGTACATAAACATTGAGAAGCCAGTCAAGATATGAGCTGTGTGTACACATTGTTTCTGAACAGCAGATTGTTTGTGAGATTGTGAAAGCAACATTTATGCCTTCTCTTTCCTTCTTCAATTTAACTGGTATCATTCTGCTTCAAATTATAGCTTCCTCTTTCTATTTGTTATTTTATGCATATATGTACATATATATACTACACACACTGGACAACCAATTGGTATACTCTTCCCTGGAACGATCACCTGTCCCAACCCCAGTATTCCTCGGTTCCTAAAGTTCTCGGTGTAGATTTGAAGCCTCATGAAACCATCCAGTTTGCAATGTCCATTGGTTTCATCATTCTTTAGGTCACGTTTGGAATGTCATGTTGGTGAGACCTTATGATTGAAGCTTCTGAAATATAATTAGAGCCAGAGGATCAAGGGTGTTCCTGTGAGGTTGGATCTTCATTTTTAAAGAAGAATGCAACCTGTGTTCTGTGAAGCTCAAGGACCTGGAACTGAAAATATTCATCTCAAGATACAGATAGATTATTCACACATAGGGACTGCTGAGGGCCTGAGTGTATGTCAACATAACAGTATACTTTAATGTACACAGGTAGATTAATGATGTGCACATAGACTAATGATGTGCACATACACTAATGATGAGCACAGAGCAAGAGTCATTCACTCAGGCATGTGTGGGTCCAGTTCACAAAGGAAAAAAGCAGATCACTGAAAGAGAAGGCTTGGGCCATAGCTTGGAACTAGATCAAACCCAAAATCTAAAGCACAATTACTGCAATTGAAAGCTAAGAAGTTACTAATGGGGCTGTCATTTTTATTTCTTCTTTAGTACAGAGCTCTTTCTAGAGAATTTTGAATAAGGGAAATAAAAAATATTTCATAAATCCATAACCTAAAGACAAATCTGTAGATTATGTCTTTTTCTGACTCTGAATTTTAGTCTATGCATACAATCATATATACATTAGTATCTACATCCATGTGCTGATCTTTAATTAAATAATTAGTTGTCTGATTGTTTTATTATATATGAGGTACTTTTACAGATAAATAGGGTAATTTAAATTCACCATTTCCAATGGTCTATAAAGATCTATTATGTAGATTTAGTGTCATGGTTTACGCTGTGCAAATGCTCAATTTATTATAATTAATGATATTTACTGTTCAGTCTTATAGGTAATAACTCAACCGTCAAATTTATGAAAAGTACATTTCCTTGAGCAAAAGGAACTGAAAGTTCTCTCTGAGGATTATGACAATTTTCACAGGCAGTCTAATCAATACTATCCCCATTAAAAAGTGACATCTAGACCATAAACCACTCGATGCCATCTCCACATTCTCAGACCTTTCTCCATGTGTGCACCTCCTGCACTGGCTTTGTCTGGTCAGTGTAGCACTTCCCACTCATCAAAGGACCTTCCTTTCACAGAAAGTGGAGAATGTTACAGACATCTACAACTAGTCAAAATGCCAAGATCAACTGACAATGAGAATCCCAGCTCCAGCTGACACATCTACAATATAAACAAAGACTTAAGGCCGAGGTAACATCACACAGGAACATAAAGAAAAATTATACCAGTCAAAGGAAATGAATGTCTTCTTTGAGATACAGTCTTTTAGATACAACAAGAAAGCTACATCCATGAAATTTTAGCAACATGGCAGAATAAATAGTATCTAAACAATGACACCACCAGTTGCCATCACAACACAAATGGGGGATATCTCACATGGTTTACTTCTAGATGAAGAACTACAAGCAATTAATGGCTGCTGAGAAAGGAATCATCAGTCTTCCTAAGAAGCAAGTCCCGGAATTAATTACCCAATAGAAAGTAGTCAGCCCTAAACACATAACATATAAACAGCACTAAGTGTACTCAAAAGATTGTACTTACATATTTAAGAAATAAATATATATGTAACAAAAATAATTAAAGAATAAGAGGTCATGATTTTGAGAGAGATTAAAGAGACAAGAAGTTGGGATGGAGACAAGAAAAAATTATGAAAATGTATTACTATTATATGAAATTCTCATAAAAAGTACCTAAAGAAAAAACCCTAAATTTTCAATAAAGAAGTGGAAACTAAAGCTTTCTCTCCTTAGGACACACCCCTTTGTGACTACAAGCTTGTGTCTTAGAACAAACTTAGTGTAGTGTTGCTAACTTCTCAAGGTAATTTGTCAAAATCAAGAAACTTCTTCCAGTATCTATACTGGTGCTTCTTGGGGAGGCATATGTTACATCTTTGCCATGTAATTACTCTGTAGAGATGACAAACGTGGGTGGAGAGAGAAAAGAGCTTAGTGGATCCTCAGCTGTGGGAGCCCAGCACAAGTTCTAGACATGTGCTTGAAGTAGCCTCCCTGTTGAAGTGCTACAGGAATAGTGCATATGCACTCAGAATTGCATGTACTCAGTCCTCAGAAGAGTTGGTATTCTTCTTCAAATCTACTGATTGGTCTGGTTTTCTTCACTTAGTAGTCAATAGCTTAAAGAAATCTGTGGAGAAGACATAAAACCTTTATATTAATAAGGACTGTATAATTGTGTGGTATAAAGAGCATTGAACTAGAGATAATTAGTCAAAACCTTATTGCCCTAATCCCTAAAGATTCTGAACAATGAAGACCCAAAGGAGGTAAATACATTCAGAGCAGATATAAAAATGTATATTAACATAACATAGGTAAAATAAACAACGTAAAATAGGTAAAATAATACCTACTTCTTATGAAAAAGTAAAAAAACATAGCTTCTGCTATAGTGTATATAGAAAATAGAGTATTAAAGTATTTGTTGATCAACTAAATTAATTAATTGGTTAATTGTGTGTGTGCATACATTTTGTGTATGTGTGTGTGTGTATGTATGTGTGTGTGTGTGTGTGTGTGTGTGTGCCCATGTGCAGGCATGTGCACTTACCCATGCAGTTGTAGAGGCAAGATGTTGTATTGTTTGCTTCCCATAATGCTTGTCGCTTATTCTTTGATATAGGGCCTCTCATTAACCCTGAAACTCTCAAGATCATCCTACCTAAAGAGCAGCGCTAGAGTTCTAGTGCACTATTTTAAATATAATTGCTTTTCTGATTTATTTTCTCATCATGCTCATAATTGCAGTGTATGAAGGCTACTGGTTTTTGCACTTTGAGTCTGTATCCTGCGGTAAACAGCTTTCCTTTTTTGTTTGTTTGTTTGTTTGTTTGGTTGGTTGGTTTGGTTTGGTTTGTTTTGAGACAGGGTTTCTCTGTATGGCTCTAGCTGTCCTGGAACTCACTTTGTAGACCAGGCTGGCCTTGAACTCAGAAATCCACCTGCCTCTGCCTCCTGAGTGCTGGGATTAAAGGCATGCACCACCACTGCCCGGCTAAACATTTTCTGGGCCTTATCTACAAAGTGGTATAATCTAGCTTCTTCCCTTCCCAGTTTGATTAATTTTGTGACATTCTCTTGTCTTGTTTCACGAGCCAAAACTTCATGGACTGCATTGAATTAGTGGGGAGATAAAGATTCTGTCTTATTTCTGATTTTAAACAAAACACACAGACAAAAACAAAATAGTTATGCAAAAATAAAGACTTCAAAAACAAGAAGACAAACTGAAATAAAAGTAAAATAAAAAGATTTATAACAATGGGCAATATCTCTCGTTTTAATATAAGTGATTCAACTCCTTTGTCATTCCTTGTCAGGAGTTTTAATCTACTACTGAGAGAACAGAAGGCTGTCATCAGGGATCAATCTTTTCAAGTTTTTCTTCACTTAACATACAGTATCATTTCAGAATACATTCAACCCAGCCAGCTACTCCAACACACATGTGCTGGATGGCATGCCCTTGTTCATGTGAGTAACCATATCCAACTGTAAGTTAGCTATGCTCACTTTTATCTTTGCAACTGGATATTCTTGTCTTAGGTTTATACCACCTTCTGCTATTTTACCTAGTCTTAGCTTGAGAATGCCTGATCTACATAAAGTTCTGATCAATTCCTGTTGGCTCTGTGCTTCTTCAAGTCTTAAGATTTTCAGTGTTTATTTGTTTCCTTAATACTTACTTTATTCAAAATAGATCTCAATATAGTATTTCCCCACCCCCAACTCCTTATGCTTTTAAGGTGACAATAGACTCGAATTTGGATCCAGGTTTCTTCAGAGAGAAGTATGTTCCACTACCCTTGGCAGAATAGTTTGATTTCCCAATTGTAGTTGGTAGTAAAACAGACTGATGAGTGGTTTGCCAGTATCAGTGGCATGTAGCTTACATCTAGGCTATGCAAACTTCACTTCTTTCTTTCACTGTCCTGAAGATTTTCCTTTGCTTTTCTTCTTGATTTCAGACACAACAGGAAGCAGGAATGTCCCCTTCTATTCCACTTTTGTTTAGTGCTCCCAATTCCAAAGTTTCTGCATGTTACCTACTTTCTCAGAATTCGCTGTTTGCTCTAATCCTCTCTTACCTTTCCTATGTGTCACTGCCTTTTGAAGCTACAGATCATTTTTTCCTAGATTCATGAGGAGTAGGAGAATACTCATTGTCCTTTCTCTGCTCTCTTCCTCTCTCTTAAATGGTCAGATATAAGGACCTTCTGGGTGTATCATCTCCTTTTACCAAAGTCTATCCCATATGTCTTTATTTAGTGACACCTTATCAATCCTCTGTGTGTATGGAAAAGGGTGTGAAATTTCCTGAAAATTAGACTCCTCTTTTCTATATTCCAAAATATCATTAAGAACACAAATAAAAATATTTTCTGAATTTGTTTAAGCCCAAAAGACTTTATTTCCTGTAACTGCCTTTTCTATTATTTAATAATTCACAAATTAAGCCTGATAATCCTATCAATGCAAAATGGAATGATTGCAAGCATATAGAAATTAATATCACTTTGTTTTTACAAGTTTATATTATTTGTAAAAATACCATACAGTATATTTTAATCATATTATTTTCCCTCCCTCAAACCATTCTTTTCAGATGCTTCCAACTCAAACCAACCAACTTCATGTTCTTAATTGCTTTCTCAAAAACAAACAAAAATAAAAATTAAGACAAGCAAAACTCAAATAAGAAAAGCAAACACACAACAGCAGCGAACAAAAATCAGACCAAAACAAAACGTTTACAAGTAATAATGGATTCCCTTTTGTGTTGACCAACTATGCCTGCACATGGGGCCTACACTGGAGTATGGTTGATATACTCAGTGATATTTCACTGGGGGAATGGTATTTTCCTTTTCCCAGCAAGTATCAACTGCAAATAGCTTCTCCTTGTACTAGATGCTAAAGGACACAAAAACCCACAACTGGACACTGTGAAGACAGATTCTACTATTGTTTTTTAAATCTGTCAAAGCTGTTAGGAAACATTGTGTGTAATATATGACTTGTCAGATATTAATAAAATATTATTCTCTGAGACACTGTTGAGATAGTTGCATTGTTTGCATTTAGGAGTGAGGTAGAAAGCATAAGGTTAAATATATATAGCATTAAATGGGAGGAGAAAGAACGAATGTCATTTCTGCTTTATGGAAGACAAACTTCTCGAGTTAAAAAGAAATTGACTGGTTAGAATATATTCTTGGTTACATCAAAGAGTTCTATAGCAAAGACATGTGGAAGCTTTCTCAGATGAGCAGCTTTCATGCATTCTTCGTTCATCATTTTATTAGATGTTATATAGAAAGCAGTTACTATTAAAAAGTTGGTATAAATCTTGAGGTTTTGCTATTTTTCCACAAGAAACTTTTCAAGTTTATAATTTGTGGGAATGATTAGAAGGAGAAATACCATATCTGAGATTTCATAGTAGAATCTAATACAAGGCTTTGGTAAGTAGTTATAACATTACAGATACATAGCTGAGTGTTAAGGACTGATCTGGCTCCCCTGTGATGTCCTCTGCTCAAGAAGAAGATTGAATAACACAGGCTCTCAGCAAACATCTGTGAGTGACAAGAGAGCAAGACAGCAAGACAGACAGGACCTAAATGTTAAAGAGAGAAGAATCTGGACCTTAGTCAAAATACAAGACTAAACTTAATATAAATGATCAGTTTTGTTATTTCAGAAATGCATGTGTTTTGAATGAAGCAAGTGTATGAGAGGGCTGCTTCTCAGGACCAAGAGTCTAAATAATAGATAACATTTATGGATCTAGTGCATAATCTTTGAATATCTGTTCTTGCTCTGTAGGTGAAACTTCTCAGCAACAGAAGAATAAAATGTGATGGCTATGCTTTTTTATTAGTTAATTTTCTTGTCATTATAGTGAAAGAATGAAGAGGAAGTTTTTATCTTAACAATTCAAGAGGGCTCTGTCCATCATAGCTGAGGAGGCATGGCCATGGGAGCTATCTGTGAAGAAGCAAAGTGAGTAAAGAGGAAATGAGGCAAGCTATTAATACCACAAGGCCCATTTCTAGTGAGTCACTTCATCCAGAAAGGCTTCACTTTATTTTAACTAAAGTTTTATTATTTTATTTCAATAATTTCAAACATAAACAGAGTCTAAGATGCCCAGGAATGACCACATTACACAGTGACTCTCTGAAGCAAAGGATATTTTTAATTTTTTATATTTAATGGTGTCAACAAGCAAGCAGAAATGGGTTTAACCTCAGATTTCAATACAATTGCTCAGTTGACACTCGAGCTTTTAATAACTGATCATGGATTTCATTTCTTTCTTCCCTTAGAACATAAACTCATGCCTTTCTGGGAACAGTTTCCTCATCAATGAAATAGGTCAATTTTGTGGGGTGAACTCCTTGATGTATCCTAGGCTTCACTTCTTGTAGATGATATAACCTTCCCAAACAGCACCACCAGTTAGGGACCAAATGTTCTAACACATGAGTCTGTGTAGAAAATTTCACATTCAAAGCACAACTTCTCTTCTCAGAGTAGGATTTTTTTAGACACTCTTTTGTAACCACACATAAACAGTACATTAAACACAGTGCTATAACAGCTATCTCTCTCCTAGGGAGCCACTTTGACCAAAGGACATTAGCAATGGTTGCTTGATCAGAGAAGGAAAGCCGAAAGATGTTGAGTTCTCATCTGTGTTCTCACTTTTCAGCAGGTGCTCTGAGCAGAACAAGAAAATATCCCCAGCCACAAAATATGTTTCTATTCTATAACATTTTCTTCCCCACAGATTACCTTCTTCTAGCATTTTATTAATTTGTTAACCTTCACATGTCATATTGGTAATATATATCTATATGTTCATATATATTAATATTTTATCAGGTCTATTACTCTTGATTTTGATTTAGTTAAGTTAAAATGTTATAATAGTCCATTAATTTTCCATTTAAGTATGGTTTTCCCATAAGTGTATATGCTAGCAATTACTTAGCTATCATCTTCCGAGAGAACATTTAAATTAATTTTAATTAGTTTTAGTTTACATTTAATGTTACATTGTCTGTTCTTTCAAATAATTCCAGTTTAAGTATTAAATAATTTCTATAAACACAAAAATTTAAATATAATTATAAACACACAATGAGATATATGACACACATTTTCCTTAATTTTATGAGGAAAATATGTTGAGTCCATGTGCATATGTGCCCTAAAGTAATGTGCCTACACAAAAATACATATGCACAAATATGTAGAATATATTTATAGATGAGAAATAATCTATAAGCCCACAACCTGTATATAAACACACATATAATAAGTGAAATAATTAATCACAGGAATGTAATGAATATTCATCATCACAAAATTACTAACTTGCAATCAAAATGATTTTGATACATTGGCAGAAATATTTTAAGAACCAGAAGCAGAAGATAGCTGTCCAGCAACAATATTTTCTAGATACAGCAGGACAATTGCACATATGAATTCACAGAAGTTGTGAGAGCATTAAAAAGACCTAAACAAGCTCAGGATAAACCAAACCCAGCATGAAGCAGGGTGGAGGCACACTGTCCTGAGGCTAAGAGGCTATGGTAATTGATGGCTTCTGAAAGAGTAAGTCAGTCTAGCAGCTTCAACTATACTTGATGGGTTAATAATAGAAGAAGACACAAAGTGAGTGGGAAATGGGGATTGGGATTGGGATGAATCGGGGGAGGAATAAATATAATCAAAATATATTATATAATTCTTAGCTAATAAAATTAGAAAAAAAATAGGTAAAGTTTATATGCTACTTTTAGAACCATAATTTTCTTGGAATTTAATTTTTATTAGTTTTTCTATTGTTCTCAGGAATGTTATAGTCATGTCCTATAGTTATTCTCCCTTTTTTCTTAATCCCTATTTCATTCATGAGAACTTAGCTCATGGCATCCATTTTTGCTTCTTCCTTGACTGACTTCTCCTTTACTGTATTTAAGTGTTAAAAGTAACCTAATCAGTTTAAATCCAGTCAATCTCCAATGCCAGGAATGTAATCCAATTGCATAAAATTGAAATAAATTAGGGCACAAAAGTATAGAATGAGGCAGATCATTAACTATCTTGGACAAGTAGGAGAATGGGCTCAGAGTTGTTTAACATCTGAGATTGCGTGTGTGGGTCCCTGCAAAGGCCACATCGTGCAGAGTACTGAAAGCAGAATAGAAATGCACAACTCAACACAACCTTGTTACTCAGTGTTGGTTTTAATGTCTAGAGTCTGCCATCACACATTTCACTTTTTAGGCACTGAAGCACAATACAATATTGGAAAAAAAAGTTTTCTGATAGCAATGATTTCAGTCTTATATGCACAGTGAAGCCTAAGCATAATTACATCAAAACTCTTTTGCAAAGTACTTGTGACCTCTTCCATGAGGATGAGTTCTATAGCTTAAGGGCCTTATATCAATAATATACATACAGATATCAAAAAGGTATCACAAAGCTACAAATCATGTGTCCATCTCCTTTAGGGATGGGTTTTATTGACATAGAATCAATGTTCATGATAAAGGTCTAGAGAGGAAGGGTCTAGAGAGGAAGAGTCTGGCATACACACAATAGTCTGTGCAATTCAAGTATGGCCTGGGACTACAGATAGCACAAATAACCATGTTATTAACCACATTTTTCCCAGGCTTCTAAGTAGAAAACAGGTATATTTCCCTTTCATACAAGACTCAGAGAAAGATTTGACAGAATGAGTCAAAGATAGGATATGTCCAACTACTGTGAGATAGGAAAGAGAGGAGACGAGAGAGAGAGAAAGAGAGAGAGAGAGAGAGAGAGAGAGAGAGAGAGAGAGAGAGAAGGCAGTTTTACCTGGACAGTTTTACAGAGACAGATTGCAGGTGGAAACAGAATGAACCAGAGAGTGAGAAGGTTAGAACAGATTGTCAAAGTTAATTTTAGGCCTAGCTGAGTAATTTAGTCAGAAACCAAAAGAAGCCAGTTTGAATCAGTCAGCTTGGAAAGGAGTTTGGGCCAGCATAGTTGAGTTGAACCAGCCAAGCAGAGCTCGGAAAGAACTAAGAATGTTGAGTTTATTCAGCAGTAAGCCCCCAAGATGACAGTTACATCTGTAGAATAGAAGTTACTAGTATACCAATATCCAGATCATCTCAACAATCCACAAACTGAGATGTAGTAGCCACTGAGCTATGTTATAATGGCATTTTCTTATAGACACATATCTTCATTCTGTGTGCTAATTATCATCTGTGAACATTTGAACGTTTATTCAAGTTAAGAAAACTGCTACTTAATTTTAAGAGGTGGGTATATGATATTCAATTTAGACTCTCTATAGTTACTCATGTTTTTCTACAACCAATCATTGAATTAAAATTAACTGTGAACTTAAAATTGGATTTGTCCAATAGTACCTTTGAATTGTTACTCTCCTTTAACATTTGAACTTTTATCTATAAAGTGAGAATACTCATAATATTAATTCCAATCTTATAAGAATGATAAATCAATTCATCTAATAGAATTTCAAAGGTGATCAAATGAGACTAAGAACCAGTCTGTCTTGCTCCCTATAAGTGAAAGTATAATAAGTGAGGATTGGAAGGATGGTCCATTTCACTGCCTGAGGCCATGTTGGTGTGCATGGTCTATACTACCGTCTGAAACCATACTGATATTTGTGATCTATACTACCGCCAGAAGACATTGAATATCTGTGGCATGGTTTGCTGCCTGAATCCATATTGATGTTTGTGATGCCTGATGCAGCCTGGGGCCATATTGATGTCTAAGGTCAATGTAGCCACTGGAGGCCATAATGAGTCCCATGGCCCATGCTAACACCAGATAGTATGTTGAAGTCCATCTTCTGAAGTGCAGCAGGAGGCTGTGTGGATGTTCCTTGTCCTTGCAGCCACCAGAAACCATTTTGACATCCATGATCTATGCTGGGACAATGTTGATGTCTATGATCCATGCTGTGAATGGAGGTGATAATGATGCCTCAAGATACTATGTGGATGTCCGTGGCCTGTGAATCTGTGGGAAACCATACACAAGTCCATGATCCATGCTGCTGCAGGATTTTATGAGCAAGAAAGCATCTGTTGCAGTCATATCCATGACTCCAGACTCATAATAGAGAAAAGGAGACATTGAAGGCTTCAGCAAAAACACTTTCCACCCCCTACCACAAAAGAAATCGTAATAGGATAGAGAGGAAGCAACTGATGAGAGTCCTTTAAAATATGTGATAAAGAAACTCAAGTGTAGCTCTTTTCAGTTGTTGGCTTCTGGCAGGGGAAGCAGGGAATGAGAAAGGATTCACTTTTCTTTAAAGGCCAAGCCATTGAGAGTTTGACCATTCTCCAATGAGTATGTGAGCAACATGAATTGTCCTTGGAGTAGGAATGTAGACCTGAGAGAAATGAGAAGCAAGTGTGACTGGGAGGCATTTGAATGGAATTACCAGTTAATCAATGAAAATATTATAAAAAAAAGTATGGAAGTCTTTGAAAAATGTATAATTGTGCCATTAACTATTTATTACTATTATTATTATTATTACAATTTTTGGTAGTAGTAGCAGTGGTGGAGGTAGTGGTGGTGGTGATGATGGTGGTGGTAATACTGGTAGTAGTAGCAGTAGTGATGTATACCAGACTAGCCATAAACTCACAGAGCTCTGCCTGCTTCTGCTTTCTGAGTGCTCAGATTAAATGTGTGTGCCACCAGGTCTAGCTTAAATATTATTTATTAATTAAAATTTTATGACTTCTTTTGTATATTAATTAGTTATCTGTCAGTACCTCCTACCACATCCAACAGTGATATTGATTTTGTCATTGATATTTTGAGGCTATGACTGGTATCTCGCTTTTTAAAATTTTTGTCTCTTTGAGAAATCAGGGAGCTTACACTACATTGGACCAACTGTGTCCATAGAAAACTGCCAGATAATTTCAAGACACATTCCATTATCATTCACAAAACAGAACTAAACATTTCTAATGTTAAGATTTAAAAAGTGCTATAGGTTTAAAATATTCATGGTTTGAGGTCTTGTCTTACATATTTGTCTGACTGTCTCTTTGTGTTAAAAATAAAATGTCAGCCAGCCTGGCCTACAGAGTGAGTTCCAGGACAGCCAGGGCTACACAGAGAAATCCTGTCTCAAAAAACAAACAAACAAACAAAAAAAACAAAACAAAAAAAATCAAATGTCCTACAGGGCAGTGGTGGTGTACACCTTTAATCCCAGCACTTGGGGGGCAGAGGCAGATGGATTTCTGAGTTCAAGGCCAGCCTGGTCTACAGAGTTCCAGGACAGCCAGGGTTACTCAGAGAAACCCTGTCTTGAAAAAAAAGGGAAAAAAAATCAAATGTCCTTATTTGACATATTGTACCTGTGACAATATATATGTATGCATATGTGTGACTATAAATCAAAGTTATGAATATATGTAGCCATTCCTTGTGTTTGTGTCAATTAACATTCTGGAAGATGTCTGTGTATCTATAATTTTTTCTAGAGCCATATAAATAGGTCTATTAAGTTGTTCCTATAAACATACTCATCAAAACAATGAATAATTTAATAGACAGTTGTTCAAGACATGAATGCCAAACACAATCACCCTGATAGTTTTAAAATCATACTGATAAGGTCCTATTCCAATCAATTTCCAATTACTTTGCCACTTCTAAGCTGAGACTTAGACATCAGTAGATTTCCAAAGCCACCCTGTTAACATCTCATATATAACCAGGTTTGGGCTGTGGAGATGGCTCAGAACATAATCAGCTTGCTACACAAACATGGGGGCATGAATTTGGATCGCCAACACCAACATAAAAGATAGATGTGGTGACACATGACTGTAATCCTTGTTCTAAGGAGGTAGAGAGACAGAAGAATCCCAGAGCCTGATGCCCGTGGGTTCAGTAAGATACCACGTTTCATAAACTAAGATGTGGAGGGCAGTAGAAGGCATCCGGTATCAGACTGTGGCCTCCAGCTGCATATGCACAAATGTGTATGTGTACAATCATGCATGAATTCAGAAACATCAGTTAATTTCTATGTGCATACACCCTTATACAAATCAGTACAGTTAATTGTTGCCTGGGCCCTGGACTACTCACCACCTGCCCCTACCTGCCCCTGGAGGATAGAGGTGAGGTGGCTTAGAGTCAACAACACAGACTCCAGGAGCAGGTGAGAAATGCCATAGCAAGCTCATATGATTACTGCTGTAAGCTCCTTCAATGCTGTCCACAGGTGACCCCATTGGTCCCAAGAAAGCTGTTCTTTTAAACACAGTTCCTGATTGGCTGGCATTGTCTGCACCAGAAATCTTTGGTCTCTCAGGCAGTCTTTAATTAGGTCCACCTACTGGAGATGCCTTTGAGTCTCTGTAGCCCTGGAGTTTACTCAGAGGTTGCCATTGCCATTCCTCCTACAGTTAATTAATCAAGTAAGACAAAGGTGAGGATTTCTTTCACAATGAAAAGTCTAAAACTGAAGAAAGTGTCAATGTGGTTAGATTATATCTCGCTTTACTTACAAGACAGTGAGAAAGGAAAGATCTGCAGCTGCTCCCTTTTGTGGAAGGAGTTCTCTGTGGTTGTTTTCAAAGGTTCAATCAAAAAAGGAACTATTAGTACATTAAAACAAGTATTAAATAAAAATCTAAAGAATAGAGGCATTCATGACATTCACACAAAAACAGAAATCATACAAGGTGCAACACTCCTTAAAGAATAAGGATGCAGATAGAGATGAGAAAGATGAATGAACATTTGTGAAGAAAGCATGGATTTAACTTTAAAAGGTTTTATTTGTTTTCAAACATACCTGTGCACAAGTGACCCCTTTCCTCCTGTATTCAGTCGCATTTGCCTCTTTAGCAGTCCTTTGAATGGTGAACATTCCATAAGCTGGAAATTTGCTTCTATCATCCTGGCCAACTTCCACACCCTGAAAAGCTCTTTATGGTATCAATATTGGGGCTTTGCTAGCAAGCATGTGAGACCAAGTGAACAGAAAGATGCTGAGCCAGACCAGAGGAAAGCCAGGCTTTTAAGGACTTGGTTCCATTAGTGCCATAATTGATAAGAAACACAGGGAGATGATGAATAAATATTTGTCGAATAGACTAGTGCTGAGGGACCTCAGAAATGAATTTGGAGCTCAGAGCAAATCTCTCCTAATGTCAATGCAAAGTTAAAGAATAGCTTTGTCATGATGTCAGCCCAGCTATTTCCAAAGGGATACATCCTAATAAAATATTCATGGAAATACCCAAGGGATTTGTTACTTTTATGAATATTTTGCAAGCAATAACTTTAGCAATCTATTGAAATAGAGGCATTTATCATCCTAATTTTACTGCTGATAAAACCAAAGTCAAGATGTTAGGGTCATGGTACTTGTCTTAAACCCAGAACTTGAGAAATGGAGGCAGTGAGATGAAGATTTCAAGGTCAGACAGTCTGGGTTACATGAAAACAATTATATAACAAAGGATGTATAACAAGTATATAAGGACTCCTGAACAAGGACCCAGATTATAAGATTGTTGTGATCATTTGTGTAATCAATATATGGATAGTACACATTCTCTATACCCATCAAAGACATGATGATAAAGCTCTTGAGGAAAATGAATACATGGTACCCCTCTTAAGCTCCCTTGTAAGGAGGCATCTCCCTTTTTATCTTACACACCTATATTCTTGGGATTAATAAGATGCTTAATGACAATTTCTCTCCATGGTAAGGTTCATGAATGTCTTAATGAGGAATGTGTGCAATTTCCTCCCTCTGGTATTTTTAATACAAGAATGATGACCACCAAATATTGAGCAGTCAAAGTTCAGACTTCTCAAGTAATGCCTAAGAAACTTGTGTATAGTGGTTGGTCTGTTCACAGCCAAGGTCAATAATGAAATTAAGCCATTTCCTCTTGTTTTTAGCCCTATAAGACAGTGTGCTTCTTTATTAATCACTAGAATGTCTTGGCAAAGCCCATCTAGCAGTATAAACACAGACCAATTAACTTATTAACCTTTGCCTGGACTATTTAGCCACAAACAATTCTATTTTCCTAAATGGATCAAACTTATCAATAAAAATGTCAAATAATATTCGTTTTTGCCCCGTGAGAAACAAAAAGTGTTCATTATTGCCTTTTATTTTATCTACAATTATAACATGTAAAATATGCATAGATAAAAGAAAACTTTAATTGCTAAAAGAAAATTGTTTATCTTGTAATATTTTGGCTTTTCTCTTGGAATGATAGATTCTGGTGACTTGGAAGGGTTTGTGTAAATAAATAGAAGGTCCCCAAATCAACAATCAGAATCTTATTTTGGAAAATTAGCTATGAAAAGCAGAAGTTCTGAGGTTCCAAGTTAGAGATGGAGGAGAAAAGGGTTAGGAATTCTTGGGCAATGGTTGAAGTCCTGTCAGGAAACTACCACACACACTACCAGAGGAAGCAAATTTGACCATATCTGAAGTCCTTGACTACTTACAGTCAGGACTTCAAGAATTTTAAGTAAATGCATCAAATATTAATGTTTCCTTCTGTTTAGCCTTTTCTATAATTTCCACTTTTTTTCCTAAAAAGAAAGAGATTCATAAATTACAAAATGTAAACAAGATGAATTTTCTGATTAAGGTAACATAGTAGAAGTTTTTAATAGCACAAATGTTTGAAAAACACTACAATCAGTTTCAAACAGTCATGCAATTTGTAGAATAGTTTGTTTTTGGAGATATTATTAATCTATTAAGAGTCTATCATTTATGTTTAATAATTTTCTGATGTTCCGTGTAGAATATTTATAACTTAAAGTAAGATTTTCTGTATTAAAGAGAAACAAAAGTATTTGACATCAAGTAAATTATGCAAGATTGAAAAGTAAATTCTTAAAATAAGATGTAATATTAAAATTCAATTTTAACACATTCAAATGTGCATATATTTTCTTTTTCAAGACTATAGCAACATGACTAAAAACATCAAACAATCCATTTTAAAAACTCATTCTATAAATATTTTCTATTTTAATTTGTTGTTGCAATTATAACACATGTGTACATTGATAGAATAAAATTTTTTGTGCTTTTGTGTAGGGATTAGTGATAGAAAATTAAACCAGGAGTTCATTCATGCTGTGAATGCATTCCACTACTGAACTAAATGCCGATCCCTATTCTAAAGCATTATTTTAATCACTGATTTTTTTTTTCTTTTTAACTTGGATATTTTCTTTATTTACATTTCAAATGTTATCCCCTTTCCTGATTCCCCACCCTGAACCCACTTATCCCATCATCCTCCTTCTGCTTCTATGAGGGTGTTCCCCCACCCACCCACTCCTGCCTCCCTACCCTCAAATTTCCCTACAGTGGGGCATTGACCAAGGGCCTCTCCTCCCATTGATGCCCAACAAGGCTATCCTCTGCTAAATATCTGGCAGAACTGTGGGTCCCTCTATGTGTACTCCCTGGTTGGTGGTTAGTTCTTGGGAGTTATGGGGGGGAGGGTCTGGTTGGTTGATATTGTTGTTCTTCCTCTGGGGTTGCAAACCCCTTCAGCTCCTTCAGTCCTTTTTCTAACTCTTCCATTGGGGACCCTGTGCTCAGTTCAATGGTTGGCTGTGAGCATCTGCCTCTGTATTTGTCAGGCTCTGGCAGAGCCTCTCAGAAGACAGCCACATCAGGCTCCTGTCAGCATGTACTTCTTAGCATCCACAATAGTGTCTGCATTTGGTGACTGTATATGGGATGGATCCTGAGGTGGGGATTTCTCTGGATGGCCTTTCCTTTACTCTCTGCTCTACACTTGGTCTCCATATTTGCTCCCATGAGTATTTTGCTCCCCTTTCTAAGAAGGACCAAAGTACCCACTCGTTGGTCTTCCTTCTTCTTGAGCTTCATGTGGTCTGTGAATTATATCTTGGGTATTGCAAGCTTTTAGGCTAATATCTACTTATCAGTGAGTGCTTACTGTGTGTATTCTTTTGTGATTGTGTTACCTCAGTCAGGATGATACCCTCACTTATTATTTTGTCACATAGAAAAACAACCTGTTTAAAATATGCTTCACCTTGCTTTCAGTAATGAGTGCAACACTAGACAATGAGTTATATAGGGAGATGACATTCACCAGTATTTGTGTTTTCATTCTCAGACCCTCAGACCATGGTCAATCCATGTCCATGGAAAAAGGGCTACACAGTACCACATTGAGGATAGGGAATGTGAACGGTAAATAAATTTGCTAGGAGATGGTAAAGAATACGTGGGAGCTGTACACACTGATGTCCATAAATTAGGAGATCTTGAATAGCCTGCAGTTGCTTTTCAACATATCTCAGTTTTGCATCCCCTAAATGCGAAGGATACATCATTATATAATTATACTCCCAGGGCCTGTGGGAACCTGCAATCCAGTTCTAAAAGCCCTCTTGCCAACAAGATGCCCAGCTGTTCAGGAAGGCAGCAGAGCCAGGGGAATAATGGGCAGACCTCAATCAACAAAATGAATGTCTTACTCAAAATTACAGGGCATGTTTATTCTTTACTACTGAGGGCCTATTCAAATCTGCACGAGGGAGGCCTCCAACTAAACTCGGTGGTAATTACAAATAGAAAATTAATGAAGGTTCAGGCTAGTTTGGCTATATGGGTACAGTATGTGCCAACATGTCTTTTTATTTTGAGAGTTTCCTTTAAAAATTTTTCCCTTAATTTATTTACGTACTCACTATACATCCAAATCACAATTCCTACTCTCCTCCAAATCACACCCTCACACCTCTGAGAAGGGAAGGACCCACATGGTCCCACATGCCGTGGGTAGCAACCCATGCTGACATACCCATTCACAGCAGAATTAGGCTTATCCTCTCCCACTGAGGCCAGCCAAGGAAACCCAGCTAGGGGAAAAGGATTTCAAAGGGAGCCAATAAAATTAACTCAAAAAAATTAGTAGCCATCATTTATACAAGCAAAATCTTACTTTTAAATGATTGAAGAAAAGCCTATACTACATATCTTGGAGAATATGGGGAAACCTTCCTATTTCAGTCTATAAAGACAAAAACAAGCGAAAAAAATTGATAGTTTAGAAAACATTTAGAGACCACTCCTGTTTCTTTGAGATACTTCCTATTGATATTTTAAACTGAAGAAATAAATGATGGAGAAGTAGCAACAAATTAGAAAAGAAGAAGAAGAAGAGGGCACATGTCAGTCAGATGTTTCCAATTGCAATTGATAGGAAAATGGGCTGAAAGCTTCTTGACATTCATCATTCATTATTTATCATTTATGTACCAGTCACCTGAAAGAATGTAGCCCAACCTAGGGCAGTGCCTTGGAAACATATAAATCAAAAATTTTTGTTGCCTTTATTTACCTTTCAAAATGGCACTCTGACAGAACCATAGAGATCCAATACAAAACGTGGGAATAATAAAAGGATCACCCTTACACATATTTGGTAACTTTATATTTTGAGGTAGGGATAAGACATGTAGGAAGCCTCTATTTAAGGGAATTGAAAGAGTTTCTCAGTAGTTAAAAGCCCATTCTTCCCTTCTTTAGTATCCCAGTTCAGTTCCCAGGAACTCAAAACTGTCTGTTACCCAGCTTGAAGGAGGATGTAACACTCCTGGAACACCTTCATTAACATGCACGTATCCTCACACATAATTAAAATCATATATCATGGCAGAAGTCATATTACTTCATGGAATCTTCATAAAAGACATCCCATTCCTGATATAAAAAAGTTGAAATGCACAACTCTAAATGGGTTGTCTCTACCAAATCCCTCCCCTCAAAACTTGGGAACTCGATAGTAGTGGAGTAGAAGAAGTAGAATAGCCAGAGCAGGGAGAGAGCACCAGGAGACCAGGGACCTCTAAATCAACTGAGCAAATCTCATAAAAACTCACAGAGACTAGGAGAGGAAGCACCGGGCCTGTATGGGTCTGTACCAGGGTTTACTTTCAGTTTAGTGTTCTTATAAGACTCTTAGGAGGGTGAACAAGTTAGTCTATGATTCTTGTGCCTTTTCTTGGGTTCATTTTCTTCTCTTGGGTTACCTAGTCCACATTCAGCATGATAGCTTTTGTTTTGCTTTACTATATTTTATTTTGTTTTGTTTTAGTGTTAGCTTTTAGAACCCATTATATTTTTCCTAATGAGAGACAGAAAGGAGACTCCAGATGAAAGGAAAGGACTGAGGAGTAGAGGGAGGGGAAGCTATAATCAAAACATTGTGTGAGAAAGGGGTCTAATTTTTATGAAAGGGGAAAAATAAAAATAAATTAGTCATTTTACGTCTGCAAATATTCAAAAAAGTTTAGAAAACATAAGCATGTGACAAAAAGGAAGAACTGACAAATATACAACTAACATTGTACAAAACAGTCAAGTTTTACGTATTTAGAAATGTATATGTGTATACATCTACACATATGCCTGTGTAACACTTTTAAAAAGCGGTCATGAATTTGAGAAAGATCAAGTAAGGGTATATGGAGACTCTGTAGGAAGAAAAGCAAAGAGGAAAATAATGTAAGTATATTACACTTAAATATAAATGACACCATTTCAAAAGGAAGCCATATCCCTTGAAACCTGAGCCTATTAGCAAAGAAATTGGAAAAACAAGTAAAACATGAACTTTGGTAGCTAACTACAAAGCTACTTCCCTCTAATGTGTTTTTTCAGTTTATTGTATCTAGTAAGAAAATATCTCAAGGAGGCAAGGCCTGTTATTTCAATGTCTGGCTCCCTGCAAAGATGGAACAACTTCAATTTCTAAATTTATTTTTAAATACTTTTTACGTACTCTTTGAAAATTTTTACCATTTAATTTTTTCTTTAGTTTTGCAAATTTCAGACGTGCATATAATTAAATATGATCATAAATATCTTCCATTTCTCTTTGTATGTCCCTTGTTATGGATAGCCCTGGTATTGCTTGTATTTTGATGTTAATTCCACTCTCCTGGGAGGAGTTGCCAATGAGGAATGATTAAAGTATTCAGGTGACTTCTTGTGAACCAATCCCTTAATGAATGAAGGAGCCAATCATTGGGTGAGTAGAGGGGACTTCTGCATTGGATAGGGGAGGAGAGGAGGAGGCAGGAGAGTGGACCTTTCTGGAATGGGGACAGCATAAGGGTAAGATGTAGCTGCTAGAGTTTCCGGTATCATGGCAAATATGTCAACTGAAGAATAAGATTTTAATAAGGCTTACAAGATTAGGTTTTAGTTGTTGTGCCCAGAGATTGAGTTACCAATGTTTCTGAGCTATGTTTGTGTGGTGTTTTTCTTCTTGCAGTGGCTCATCTGGGTTTAAGAGAGAAAGGAACCACAGCAAAATGTGGGTTTGCTTGGTGTGTACCACAAAGGCCATGGGGTATTTGAAGCATGGGGCTGGTGTGGTAGCGACCCACCAGTGGGAACCTAGTGATCTGGGTGGAGACATTTTGGAGTACTGAGTCAGAGTCTCTACAAGATAAAAACAGGTTGGCCATTGCCCTCCAGTGCATGGCTGGCCAAGGCCGTGAGGCTGAAAGCTGTCAGCACAAGTGAAGCAATGTACCAGTCTATTTTTAATATTTCCTGCAATAGTCCCTCATTATTTTTCCAACACAGCCCAAGTTTATGTATTTCTTATTACTATTAAGACCAGCTAATGTTCCCATATGTACATGGGTATGGGCTACCCACAAGATCCTAGAAAATGTTTCCAGTGGTCACATTCTCAATAAAGAATAACTCTCCCTCCTCCAGCAACTGTGCACTGCCAGTAGCTCTTCATTAAAGGGTAAAACCTGGAGATTCTCTGTCCCAGCTATTCTGAAATTTTGGCTGGCTTGATTTTGTGTAGGACTTGTATAAATAAGAAGTGCTATTACTTTATGATTGTGATTGCTATGTCTTTGGCAGAAAACAGCATTCCACAGTGATCCTCCCACCCTTCAATGCTTATATTCCATCTTCCTCCTTTTCCCAAATATTCTAGCATTCTTTATGGCAGAGGATTCAGTATGGATGATCCTTAAGAGCTGAGCACCAAATTCCTTATTCTAAGCTCTTTGACTAGTTTTCAAGTTAGGCATCTCTCTTCTGTCTACTGTTCAAAGAAGAAGTAAAATAAAACTTTCTCTGACAAATGTTGAAGGCAGCCTATATGTTATTACATATTACTTATTGCATATTAATTATTAATCATGTTAAATGTTATACATTGTACTGGCTGATTTTTTTGTGTCAGCTTGACACAGGATGGAGTTATCACAGAGATAGGAGCTTCAGTTGAGAAAATGTCTCCATGAGATCCAGCTGTAAGGAATTTTCTCAATTAGTGATCAAGGGGATAGGGCCCCTTGTGGGTGGTGTCATCCCTGGGCTGGTAGTCTTGGGTTCTATAAGAGAAAAAGCTGAGCAAGCCAGGAGAAGCAAGCCAGTAAGTAGCATCCCTCCATGGCCTCTATATCAGCTCCTGCTTCCTGACCTGCTTGATTTCCAGTTCTAACTTCCTTTGGTGATGAACAGCAATGTGGAAGTGAAAGCTGAATAAACTCTTTCCTCCCCAACTTGTTTCTTGGTCATGATGTTTGTGCAGGAATTGAAACCCTGACTAAGACATACATTATTCATTATAAACATAATATTTAAAAGTCAATTTGACACCATGATTATTTAGCAAAATAACAATAGCAAGTTTTAACTTAGGTCCTATGACCTCCCCTACCATGGAATTTTGACTAGGATTACAGTGCCAGACATGAAATTCCTTCTTGTAGAACATGTCTCAAATAAATAAATAAATAAATAAATAAATAAATAAATATATAAATAAATAAATAACAAGGTTAGTTACTATATAACATTCATGCCACAGTTGCACTAAAGAATAAAGCATGTTGTCATTAGTACTGGCTTGATATTACACAGATTTTGCTCAGAAGCCAGAGACACTATGAGTTGATGTGTGCATGTTTTGTTCAGAAGTCATAGCTTTTGATAACAACAATTTTTTTCCAATGAAAATAGTGGGGATAACCATGGGTAAGACAATGTTGGAAGTCACACAAGCATGCCCCACATTTTCTCAAAATGGTTTTCTGTGATGCTAATTTCTCTGTGAGTGTTTATAAAAAGCTATATGAAGCATTTAAAATCTTCTCTCAGAAATAACAAAAGGGACCTAGGTAGTGTCATTGTTGATTGAACTACAGCACAGATGATCAACAATCTGTTCTTGAAGACAACTCAGTCTTCTTTCTTCTTCCAGAACCACCTCATTTCACCTTTACCCTGCATTGTAATCAAAGTGCACACTTTTCATTTGTCTCGTGATACTACTTTGGATAAAATACAAGGTCCCAAGGCAGTATTTCACAGGATTTTCCTGTACAATTTAGTCAATCAAACTCACATTCCCCACAACAGACTTTTATCATAGCCATTGAAAATGTTCCTCACTGTCCCGAATACATAGACTTTTGTGTGTTCTTTACTTTGGCCCTTCTAATTTGTCCCACTACAGAAACTTACATGTCTTCTTTTGTCTACCTGAGTGCCTTTTTTTGAACACAAACTGGGAATATTTTTATCTTCTAAGGCTCCATAATATCTAGAACAAAGACTGGCAAAAAAGAACTACAGTATGTAATATTACTCAAACAGAATTCTCAAATTCATTGATTTCTTGGTCAGTTTAAAGCTCATGATTAGTCTTGCCATATCTAAATAATTTGAACATAAAAAGTATATAGTTTCACAATTAAAATCAAACTTTCTTCCCAGCCTTAGCTTTGAGCTTTTGTGTAAGTACTTAATGATAGACTTGAATTGAATCACTTAGCCACATCATGTGTCAGTTTAATATGTTGGAAAATCAGACTATGAAACAGATATAATAAATGCTGTTCATAAAAAATTAATATGACTATTGTTCTGGCTCTTTCCCAGTGGTGTTCATTTAAAGCTAGTAATTTTGTTTCTTGTTTAAAAGAAACAACCATTTCTGAAGGACAATGAAGAGCATTGTTTCCTTTCTGAACACCTGGTTCAATTCCCAGTGCCTATATAAAGTGACTTAAAGTCACCTAAAACTCCAATTCCAGGGAATCTGCAACCTCTTTTAGCTTCCAGATATGCATTCAATGAACACATATTTATACAGGCAATCATTCACATCCATAAAATAAAAATTAATAAAGTATTAAAAAACAAACAAAAACTGATAAAGTCTGTGAATATAGATGTGCAATAGACCACTAGCTGGGGGATTCCTAAAGTCCTGAATCTAATCCCCAACATCTAGAAAACAAAGCCACTCCAGGGAGTGGGGAGGTCTGGTGGCATGGAGGTGGGACAGGGGATGGGGACATCCTCTTAGAGATAATGTGTATGGGGGTATGGGATGTGGAATAGTCAGAGGGCAGACCAGGAGGAGAATAAAGACTGAACTATAAGAAACAAATAAAAGAATGCAAAAAGGAATTATACCTAGCATCATAGAAAATAATAAAAGCATGAATGAATAAAAAGAAATACAAATAGTGAACAATAAAAATAAGACTTCTGTAACTTTAAAAACATCTGAATCTCTCAAAAAAAAATGTCTGGTTGATATTAGGGGTTCATTCCCTTATGTCCTTCTCAGAATTATTCTCAGGATAAGAATAGTCTTTGTAACTGTCTGCTAGGAAAAAAAAAATAGCATTGGACTTCAGATTGAGTGGGAAAAGGAAGGTATAGTGGGAACATTTCCACTATGACAGGACAGGAAGCAGTGATAAAGGTGGGGATGATGTTCAGTAGCCTCCATTATTTAATAATTTCCAAAACCACAAATGACTCACTGAAGGCTGATAGATGGTGAGAGAAGAGATCTGGTCTCCTTTCAATCTTTCCTTCAGTTCCTGGAGATATTCTGCCTAGCCTGAGAGAAGAAATAGAACTGTATCTGCATCTGGACCCAGCTAGCTAACCTACAACCAAGCAGGTAATTCTAGGGGTTAGGTCATTATTTGGAGCTACTCTGAGGTCAACTATGCAGTCTTCATAACTTGATTTTATCAATTACTGTGTGTAACTTTCAAAATAGCTTATCAAATCTCTTTATTCCTTAGTTTTCTCTTCTCTGATACACAAAATAATATCCTACCAGCTTTGGAGATTGTTTCATATGATACATGTAAAACATTCTACCAAATCTTAATTTATTAGCTAAATGATGAGTGCAAGCAAATTAACTTTTAGCAGAACATTGTCTTCAGATGAGAACAACAGAACCCATGTAGTTCTTACAAACAATAATCAGGATGGTAACTCCATAGCAAGACTTTATCTAGAATGTAATAAGCCTGTACCAAAAGTTTGTCCTGTTGTGTTCCTTGTACAGTCTAGCATAGAGGACAGAGAACTAGGGAACAAGATGTTCACTATCCAGTTCCTGTGTTGACTTCTAGCTACACCATCCCCCCGCAATTTACCTCTCTTTTCTGAACATTAACCTTCATGTAAATTCTTACCTGACCTCAAAAATATTTCAAAGCTTTTATGATTCAGAAATAATTACTTCTCTCAAGAAAGAGAAAAAAAGTGTCAATTGTCAATATTCTGCCCATTTTGTTTTTAAATATTCATGGTATTCTTGAAAAAAGTCACAAAACATAGTTCTGAATGTCACCATGTGATAGTTTTATTGTATATGTGTGTGAAATATCTGATATTTATGTATTTAATTTAATATACTATTATTGTTTTTTT
>JADRCH010005278.1:0-12086 GCA_019843965.1 Rhynchomys soricoides
AAGAGTATTGGTATTAGGTGTTCTTTGAAGGTCTTATCGAATTCTGCACTAAACCCATCCGGTCCTGGGCTTTTTTTGGTTGGGAGGCTTTTAATGACTGCTTCTATTTCTTTAGGGGTTATGGGACTGTTTAGATGTTTTATCTGATCCTGACTTAATTTTAGTATTTGGTATCTGTCTAGAAACTTGTCCATTTCATCCAGTGTTCCAATTTTGTTGAGTATGGGGTTTTGTAGTAGGCTCTGATGATTTTTTGAATTTCCTCAGATTTTGTTGTTATATCTCTCTTTTCATTTCTGATTTTGCTAATTTGGATACTGTCTCTGTGCCCTCTGGCTAGTCTGGCTAAGGGTTTATCTATCTTGTTGACTTTCTCAAAGAACCAGGACCTGGTTTTGTCAATTCTTTGTATAGTTCTTTTTGTTTCTACTTGGTTGATTTCGGTCTGAGTTTGATTATTTCCTGCTTTCTATTCCTCTTGGGTGTATTTGCTTCTGTTTGTTCTAGAGCTTTCAGGTGTACTGTTAAGCTTCTAGTGTATGGTCTTTCCAGTTTCTTTTTAGAGGCACTCAGAGCTATGAGTTTTCCTCTTCACACTGCTTTCATTGTGTCTCATATATTTGGGTATGTTGTACTTTCATTTTCATTAAATTCTAGGAAGTCTTTAATTTCTTTCTTTATCTCTTCTTTGACCAAGTTATCATTGAGCAGAGTGTTGTTCAGCTTTCATGTGTATGTGGGCTTTCTGTTGTTGTTGTTGCCATTGAAGACCAGCCTTATTCCATATGACCTTATAGGAGGCATGGGATTATTTCAGTCTTCTTATATCTGTTGAGGTTTGTTTTGTGACCAATTATATGATCAGTTTTTGAGCATGAGGTGCTGAGAAGAAGGTATATTCTTTTGATTTAGAATGAAATCTACTATAGATATCTGTTAAAAGCATTTGGTCCATAACACCTGTTAGTTTCACTGTGTCTCTGTTTAGTTTGTGTTTCTAAAATCTGTCCATTGATGAAATCAGGATGTTTAAGTCTCCCACTATTTTTATGTGAGGTACAATGTGTGCTTTGAGCTTTAGTAAAGTTTCTTTAATGAATTTGGGTGTCCTTGCATTTGGAGCATAGACATTCAGAGTTGAGCGTTCTTCTTGGCAAATTTTTCCTTTGATGGTGATGAAGTGTCCTTCCTTATCTTTTATGATGACTTTTGGTTGAAAGTCGATTTTATCCAATATTAGAATGGCTACTCCAGCCTGTTTCTTGGGACCAGTTGCCTGGAAAATTGTTTTCCAGCCCTTTACTCTGAGGTTGTGTTTGTCTTTAACCCTGAGGTGTGTTTCCTGTATGCAGCAAAATGTTGGGTTCTGTTTATGTATCCAGTCTGTTAGTCTATGTCTTTTTATTGGGGAATTGATTCCATTGATGTTAAGAGATATTAAGGAATAGTGATTGTTGTTTCCTGTTATTTTTGATGTTATTTTTATGTTTGTGTGGCTATCTTCTTTTGGGTTTCTTGAAAGATTACTTTCTTGATTTTTCTAAGATGTAGTTTCCCTCTTTGTGTTGGCGTTTTCTATCTATTATCCATTGTAAGGCTGGGTGTGTGGATGTATAAATTTGGTTTTGTCATGGAATATCTTGGTTCACCATCTATGATAATTGAGTGTTTTGCAGTGTATAGCAGCCTGGGCTGGCACTTGTGCTCTCTTAGGGTCTGTATGAGATCTGTCCAGCATCTTCTAGCTTTCATAGTCTCTGGTGAGATGTCTTGTATAATTCTGATAGGTCTGCCTTTATATATGACATGACCTTTTTTCCCTTACTGCTTTTAATACTCTTTCCTTGTTCTGTGCATTTGATGCTTTGACTATAATGTGATGGGAGTAATTTCTTTTCTGGTCCAATCTATTTGGAGTTCTGTAGGCTTATTGAATGCTTATGGTCATCTCTTTTTTTAGGTTAGGGAAGTTTTCTTCCATAATTTTGTTGAACAACTGCCCCTTTAAGTTGGAAATCTTCACTCTCTCCTATATCTATTATCCTTATGTTTGTTCTTCTCATTGTGTCCTGGATTTCCTGGATGTTCTGGGTTAGGAGCTGTTTGCATTTTGCATTTTCTTTGACTGTTGTGTCAATGTTTTCTATAGTATCATCTTCAGCTGAGATTCTCTCTTTTATCTCTTGTATTCTGTTGGTGATGCTTGCATCTATGACTCCTGATCTCTTTTGTAGGTTTTCTAACTCCAGGGATGTCTTCCTTTGTGATTTCTTTATTGTTTCTATTTCCATTTTTAGATACTGGATGGTTTTGCTCATTTCTATTGTCTGTTTGTTTGTGTTTCCTGTTATTCTGCCTGTTTGATTGTGTTTTCCTGTAATTCTTTAAGGGATTTTGTACTTTCTCTTTAAGGGTTTCTAGCTTTTTACCGATGGTCTCTTATATTTCTTTAAAGAGTTTTTTATTTCCTTCTTAAAATCTTTTATCATCATCATGAGATGTCATTTTAAATCTGAGTCTTGCTTTTTTGGTGTGTTGGCGTATCCAGGGCTCCCTGTGTTGGGAGAACTGGGTTCTGATGATGCCAAGTTGCCTTGGTTTCTCTTCCTTTTGTTCTTGCCCTTGCCTTTCACCATCTTTTTATCTCTGGTGTTAGCTGGTGTTGCTATCTCTGACTGTGGCTTGTTCTTCCTGCAAGCCTTTGTGTTAGTAGTCCTTGGAGACCAGCTCTCTCTGAGAGTAATTTGGGTTGGAGAGCTGTGGCACAGGGTCAGCTCTGGGATGCAGAGAGAAATCAGTAGGATTCTGTCCCCAGCTGTACCTTGGTTACTGTGTCCAGATGGCTCTGCATGGGTCCCTCTTGATCCAGGAATTTGAACAGAAGTGGTGTCTTGCTTGTGCTTGAAGGTGTGTTGGTACTCCTGGGAGATTAGCGCTCTCTGGCTCTATTTGAGTATGGAGTCCTGTGTTACTGGATCAGCTCCCCAGCTGCAGAACGAAACTGGAAGACCTTTACTCATTCCCTGTGTCCTGAGTGTTCCATGTGGGTCCCTGTGAGCAGAGGTGCTGGTCTTACCCCTGCTCACAGTCTTGTCCACACTCCTGGTAGTCTAGCTTTCTCCTGGTGCTATTTGGCTATGGAGCCCTGTGGCCCAGGCTGAGGTCTCCAGCCTTAGCTGGAAACAGAAAGCTCACTGATTTCTTTATGAAGGCATTTAATGCTATGATTTTTTTTCTTTTAGGACTGCTTTCATTGTGTCCCATACGTTTGGGTATGTTGTGCCTTCATTTTCCTTGAATTCTAGAAAGTCTTTAATGTCTTTTTTGTTTTTTCCTTTGCCCATTAGTTAGAGATTTGTTCAGTCTCCATGTTTGTAGGCTTTCTGTTGCATCTGTTGTTAAAAATCTAGTTTTAATCCTTTTTGGTCTGATAGGTTTCAGAAGGTTATTTCAGTTTTCTTGTATCTGTTGAGACTTGCTTTGTAACCAAGTATGTGGTCAATCTTGGAGAAAGTTCTGTGAAGTGCTGAGATGAAGATGTATATATTTTTTTGTGTTTTGGTGAAATGTTCTGTAGGTCTATTTGATTCATAATAAAATTAACAAAATTATTCTTATTTCTCTGTTTAGTTTTTCTTGCATGATCTATCAATTGGTGAAAGTTGAGAATTGAACTCTCCCACTATGAATGTGTGAGGCTTGATATGAAATTTAAACATTAGTAGTATTTTCTTTGCAAATATAGATGTGCTTGTTCTTGGGGCATAGATGTTAAGAATGAAAAGATTGTCTTTGTGGATCTTTCCTTTGTTGAGCATAAAATGTCCTTCCATGTATCTTGATTAATTTTGATTTGAGGTCTATTTTGTTAGATATTAGAATGGTTATTCCAGCTTACTTCTTAGGTCCATTTGTTTTAAAAATCTTTTTCTAACCCTTTACTCAGAGGTAGTGTCTATCTTTGTTGTTAAAGTGAGTTTGTTTTCTTTCTTTCCTTTTTAAGGTTTCTTTCTTGTATGTAGCAGAATTGTGCATCCTTTATTTCATAACCATTTTGTTACTTTATGTCTTTTTATTGGGGAAATGAGTGTGTTGATATTCAGAGACATCAATATCCAATGATTGCTAATTCCTGTTATTTTGCTATTGTTGTTGTTCTTAGTGTGTGTGTTTCCCCTTCTTTTGTTTTTTCTGGTCTGAGGATTTTATTTCCTGTGGTTTCATAGGTATAGTTAATGTCCTTGGTTTGGTGTTTTCCTTGTAGTATCTTTTGTACAGCTGAATCTATCAATAGATACTGTTGAAATTTGACTTCATCATGGAATATTTTGTTTTCTCCATCTATAGTGATTGAACATTTTGCTGGATATAGAAGTTTGTGCTTGCATCTGTGATCTCTTAGAGTCTTTAGAACATCTGCCTAGGCCCTTCTGGATTTCAGAGTCTTTATTGAGAAGTCAGGTGTAATTCTGATAGGTCTGCCTTTATATGTTACTTGAATTTTGCCCTTGTAGCTTTTAATATTCTTTCTTTGCATATATGTGTTGAGGGTGCATATGTCATAGCTAAATGTGTCAGTCAGAAAATAGTATTGTTTTTTTCTTCTACCATATGTATCCTGGAGATCTAAGTCAGGTTGTCAGGGTTTGTGGCAAGTGCTTTTACCTGCTGAAGAGATATAAGAATTGATGGCTTCTGGGGAAATCATAGTCAGTTTTGTGTAAGAGTGTGGTCCCTGGTTGGTATACTATGATTCAGTGGATGGCTTTATATCTATGAGTATATGGTAAGCATAAAATGGATTCATGGAAGACATGAATTTATGTAAATGTATGAAATTCTCAAAGAATTAATAACATCAAACCAAACTAAAACACTTGTTTCACCATATCTGATTGAGGAATCAGGATGTAGCTTATCCGGCTCAAAACTTTAATCTTGAGTTCAAAATCTCACATTGGCTTGCCTATAGTTTCTTTTGAAGGCATGATTGTGAGGCTATGAAGTTAACCTTTTGACTTACAATGCTGTCCTGCCTGCAAAAAATATGCTAGGGCAACAGTGCCACAAAGCATATGGGAGTCACCAACCAATGGCCATTTCTCACAATTATTTCTTAATCCTTAAAAAACACAAGCAACGTGTCCACTATCAATTGAAAATTTCCAATATAGATACCTGACAACAGTCCAGAGTACAGTGATAGCATTTCATTCTGGTTGTGCTCAGATGTTTCTATGGTTTCTATGGTCTATGGTTTTGTTCTGCCACCACTTGGTTTGTGAGTTCTTCTGACACCTTTAACTCCACTATTTTCAAAAGTCTTATGTATATTTAAATTGTCTTCATGCACACAGTCTCTTTTGGACACTATCCCTGGTTCCCCACTCTACCTTGTTTTATCATACTATGTCTCCCTTTGTTTTCTCACTGTCTTCTTTCAGCTGGCCATATTGCTATTCTCCATACATTCCAAGGCCCTGGAGACATATTGAGACAGTGTGTGTTATGGTTAAGGTAGGAAGATTTGTGGCTGGTAGAATAAGCACTTGCTTTATGGTGCTTACTGTAAGGATTCAATGTGCCCAGATTGCAGTGTAAACTCAACAGAATGGTGGTCTTCCCATTAAATATAAAGAAAAATAAAAAAGAAACCATTTCTCACACTGAACTGACTCTTTCATTTGTTCTACATTCAGCTTTGACTTTAAATTTCCCCCAGACTCAAAAAAAAAAAAACCCACAAAAAAACCAAAAACCAAAACAACAGCAACAAAAAAACAATCTCTCACACTAAACTGACTCTTTCATTTGTTCTACATCCACCTTTGACTTCAAATTCCCCCCTAGACTGACCTGCTTACAACTATCCTGTTCAAGTGATAATTTCCTAAGTTAGATTAACCTGGATGCTTCTAGGCATCTTTTGTTTTATTCTCAGTCCATTCTCTCTTGGAGCCAGAACTTCTATTGTAAAAATGAGTCAGTCATGGGTGTTATGATGGTCATGCATCTCCAGAAACCACACCAGGCCAAACAGTTCCACGTGGGGTTTATTGAAAGAGAGGGAGGCAAGGTGGCAGTGAAAAGAGAAGGGAGAAGAGAGAGGGAGATCAGAGGGGTCTTCTGTCTATATATGGAGAGTGACGAAGCCACAGGTAAAGGTGGGAGGTGGACCAAGTGGATTCTGGGAATATGGTGGCTGTTGCCTTGGCAATTGTTATGCAGGTCATGCTGTTGCCTGGGTGTGATGTCAACCGGTTTGGAGGGCCTGATGCCAACATACCTCCCTTCTTCTTATTATAAAAAGGAGAAAAAAAGGGTGGGGGAAGCCAATGGTGAAAAGGGAATCTGGGCATAGTATCTCTTAAGCTGCTTCCTGCTGCATAGGGGCTAAGTCAATTTTGGCATATAGCTGACTTTCATCATCAGGGTCCACCTGGTAAACATTTGCATCAGGTTCCTCTGTGGACAGTGGCTGGTAATCTTGTAACAGGAACTGATTAATAGTTTGGTTAGAATTTTTTTGTATTTGTCATTGAAGGAATGAAGAAACAAGATTAATGAGGCAGGGAGCGAATAACACCAGGAAGATGACTAGGAAAGGAGTTATGAAAGGGAGTATCAGTAACAAAGGACTTCCAAATTGCAGTGCTACAATAAAAACAGTGTTTGTTGTCATTGAATATTAACAATAAGTCCTGTTTTTATACAGTGTCTAGGCTGACAAATAATGTGCTTTTAGAATGTTAGAGAAAAACATGCAAAAACATACAGAGATTTCATATACTCTTGAAGAAATGGTAAATTGCTCTTGACAGGAAAAGATATGTGCTATTTTTGCTTATCTTTCTTAGCCAGCATATTTTATCAGTATCATGAATTGAATTGTAGCTTTTTTAAAAAAGACATACTGCTGTTAACTCTCTCTCTCTCTCTCTCTCTCTATATATATATATATATATATATATATAACCATAATACCTTGTTCAAAAAATTTAACATTGTTTAGTAAGATTTTGCTGTAGGCAGATTCACTTTGTAAGTGATGTCTATAAAATCATACTATAAAGTAATGTCTACTTTGCTGAGAGTGGGTATAAGTCCTCTTTGTTTTCTTCTTGTTCTGTTAATACTGTAAGAAAAGGCCTGCCTGTTCAGCTTTATTATAAATGGTCAACATATTGTCTGGGGTAATAGTAGAGAGTCATTGCAGATGAGATTTAAAGCCAAGTCTTGTTGCTGGTTGGAAATACAGAAATTGGGTTGATAAATAATGTTTCTAGGTTTTGTGGTCATCAAGAGAGAAAGCATTTCGAAGTGAGATAAAAAAGAATTAATGGAAGGTTTTTATTTTATTTTCACATATGCTTATGGAAGGGAGTATGTGTTCCTCAAGACATAATCCCGTAGCTTAGGATCTTTAACACTTCATATTGTGGGCATACTTGTGGAGTGGGGGATCATTTATGAGCTAGGAAATTGGTGAGGGAATTAAAGGAAAAAGATTTTACTAGAGCCAGACGCAGGGACTGAGGAAAAGCCGGGACATAAGAACCTGCCTGCTTCCTGGTCAGAGACCCCCGCCTGGGCCACCAGGCCTCCGAATAAAAAGCAGTGCACAGAGAAAACTACTCGGACACTTGTGCTGAGGAGCTAGCGGAAGGTGGGCTCAAGATGCAGGGTCTGAAGGACAGCTGGGAGAGAAAACTGGTCTCCCAGGAATATTGACATCTGAGCTTGAAGGAAAGATAAGCCACAGTCAGAGAGAGAAAGACCAGCTAATGCCAGAGATAACCAAATGGCGAAAGGCAAGGGCAAGAACCCAAGGAACAGAAACCAAGACTACCTGGCTTCATCAGAACCCAGCTCTCCCACCACAGCCAGCCCTGGATAGCCCAACACACCAGAAAAGGAAGACTCAGACTTAAAATCACTTATCAAGAGGATGATAGAAGATTTTAAGAAGGAAATAAATAACTCCCTTAAAGAAATACAAGAGAACACAGGTAAACAACTGGAAACACTTAAAGAAGACACACAAAAATCCCTTGAAGAATGACAGGAAAACACAATCAAACGGGCAGAAATACAGGAAAACACAATCAAACAAATGAACAAAACCATTCAGGAATTAAAAACAGAAATAGAAACAATAAAGAAATCACAAAGGGAGACAACCCTGGAGTTAGAGAACATAGGAAAGAAATCAGGAGTCATAGATGCAAGAATCACCAACAGAATACAAGAGATGGAAGAGAGAATCTCAGGTGCAGAAGATACCATAGAAAACATGGACACAACAGTCAAAGAAACCACAAAATCCAAAAAGCTCCTAACTGAAAACATCCAAAATATCTAGGATGCAATGAGAAGACAGAACCTGAGGATAATAGGTATAGAAGAGAGTGAAGACTCCCAACTTAAAGGACCAGTAAATATCTTCAACAAAATTATAGAAGAAAACTTCCCTAACCTAAAGAAAGAGATGAACATAAATATACAAGAAGCCTACAGAACACCAAATAGACTGGACCAGAAAGTAAATTCCTCCAGTCACATTATATTCAAAACACCAAATACACAAAAGAAGGAAAGAATATTAAAAGCAGTAAGGGAAAAGGGGCATGTAACATATAAAGGCAGACCTATCAGAATTACACCAGACTTATCACCAGAGACTATGAAAGCTAGAAGATCCTGGGCAGATCTCATACAGACCCTAAGAGAACACAAGTGCCAGCCCAGGCTGCTATACCCAGCAAAACTCTCAATAATCATAGATGGTGAAACCAAAATATTCTATGACAAATCCAAATTTTCACAGTATGTTTCCACAAACCCAGTCCTACAAAGAATAATACATGGGAAACGCCAACTCAAGGAGGGAAACTACACTCAAGAAAAAGAAGAAAATAATCTCTCAACAAACTCAAAAGAAGATAGCCACACAAACAATATAAACAACATCAAAAATAACAGGAAATAACAATCACTATTCTTTAATATCTCTTAACATCAATGGTCTCAACTCCCCAATGAAAAGACATAGACTGACAGACTGGATCCATAAACAGGACCCAGCATTTTGCTGCATCCAGGAAACCCACCTCCGTGTTAAAGACAAACACTACCTCAGAATAAAGGGCTGGAAAACAATTTTCCAGGCAAATGGCCCCAAGAAGCAGGCTGGAGTAGCCATTCTAATATCGGATAAAATTGACTTTCAACCAAAATTCATCAAAAAGGATGAGGAAGGACACTTCATACTCATCAAAGGAAAAATCTCCCAAGAAGAACTCTCAATTCTGAACATCTATGACCTGAATACAAGAGCTCCTACTTTCATAAAAGAAACTCTGCTAAAGCTCAAAGCACACATTGCACCTCACACAATAATAGTGGGAGACTTCAACACCCCACTATCAACAATGGACAGATCTTGGAAACATAAACTAAACAGAGACACAGTAAAACTAACAGATGCTATGAACCAAATGGGTTTAACAGATATCAATAGAACATTTCAACCTGCATCAAAAGAATATATCTTCTTCTCAGCACCTCATGGTACCTTCTCCAAAATTGATCATATAATTGGTCAAAAAACAAACCTCAACAGATATAAGAAGATTGAAATAATCTGCTGCCTCTTACAGATCACTATAGATTAAGGTTGGTCTTCAATGGCAACAACAACAACACAAAGCCCACATACACATGAAAGCTGAACAATGCACTGCTTAATGATAAGTTGGTCAAGGAAGCAATGAAGAAGGAAATTAAAGACTTCCTAGAATTCAATGAAAATGAAAGTACAACTTACCCAAACCTATGGGACACAATGAAAGCAGTGTTAAGAGGAAAACTCATAGCTATGAATGCCTCCAAAAAGAAACTGGAGAGAGCATACACTAACAGCTTAACACCACACCTGAAAGTTCTAGAACAAAAAGAAGCTAATACAACCAACAGGAGTAGAAGGCAGGAAATAATCAAATTAAGGGCTGAAATCAACCAAGTAAAAACTAAAAGAACTATACAAAGAATCAACAAAACCAAGAGCTGGTTCTTTGAGAAAATTAACAAGATAGATAAATCCTTAGCCAGACTAACCAGAGGGCACAGAGACAGTATTCAAATTAACAAAATTAGAAATGAAAACGGAGATATAACAACAGACTCTGAGTAAATTAAAAATATTATCAGTTCCTACTGCAAAAGCCTATATGCAACAAAATTGGAAAATCTGGATGAAATGGACTAGTGTCTAGACAGATACCAATTACTGAAGTTAAATCAGGATCAGATAAACCATCTAACCGCATAATCCCCAAAGAAATAGAAGCAGTCATTAACAGTCTCCCAACCAAACAAAGCCTAGGACCAGATGGGTTCAGTGCAGAATTCTATCAGACCTTCAAAGAAGACCTAATACCAATACTCCAGTCTTTTCCACAAAATAGAAACAGAAGGAATACTACCCAATTCATTTTATGAGGCCACAGTTGAACTGATACCAAAGCTCCACAAAGACCCAACAATAAAAGAAAACTTCAGACCAATGTCCTTTATGAATATCGATGCAAAAATACTCAATAAAATTCTTGCAAAGCGAATTCAAGAACACATCAAAACAATCATTTACCATGATCAAGTAGGGATGCAAGGATGATTCTGTACCCGGAAATCCATTAATGTAATCCACTACATAAACAAACTCAAAGAAAAAACCACATGGTCATTTCATTAGATGCTGAAAAAGCATTTGACAAAATTCAACATCCCTTCATGATAAAAGTCTTGGAAAGATCAGGAATTCAAGGAGCATACCTAAACATTGTAAAAGCAATACACAGTAAACCAGAGGCCAACATCAAACTAAATGGAGAGAAACTCAAAGCAATTCCACTAAAATCAGGGACTAGACAAGGTTGCCTCTCTCTCCCTACCTATTTAATATAGTACTTGAAGTTCTAGCAAGAGCAATCAGGCAACAAAAGGAAGTCAAGGGGATACAAATTGGAAAGGAAGAAATTAAAATATCACTATTTGCAGATGTTATGATGGTATAATTAAGTGATCAGAAAAACTCCACCAGAGATCTGCTACAGCTGATAAACATCTTCAGCAAAGTGGCTGGATACAAAATTAACTCAAGGAAATCAGTAGCCTTCCTATACTTGAACGATGAATAGGCTGAGAAAGAAATTAGGGAAATAACACCTTTCACAATAGTTACAAACAATATAAAGTATCTTGGTGTGACTCTAACCAAACAAGTGAAAGATCTTTATAACAAGAACTTCAAGTCTCTGAAGAGAGAAATTGAAGAAGACCTCAGAAGATGGAAAGATCTCCCATGCCTAAGGATGGGCAGAATTAACATAGTTAAAATGGTCATCCTGCCGAAAGCAATATACAGATTCAATGCTATCCCTCTCAAAATCCCAACTCAATTCTTCGTAGACTTAGAAAGAGCAATTCTCAAATTTATATGGAATAACAAAAAACCCAGGATAGCAAAAACTACCCTCAACAACAAAAGGTCTTCTGGGGGAATCAGCCTCTCTGACCTCAAGCTATACTACTGAGCAGTAATGATAAAAACTGCATGGTATTGGTGCAGTGACAAGCAGGTAGATCAATGGAATAGAATCGAAGACCCAAAAATGAACCCACACACATATGGTCACTTGATCTTCGACAAAGAAGCTAAAACCATACAGTGGAAAAAAAGACAGCATCTTCAACAAATGGTGCTGGATCAACTGGCAATCTACATGTAGAAGATTGCGAATTGATCCATTCCAATCACTCTGCACATAGCTCAAGTCAAAGTGGATCAAGGACCTTCACATAAAACCAGATACACTGAACCTAATAGAAGAGAAAGTTGGGAAGAGTCTCGAACATTTGGGCACAGGGGAAATGTTCTTGAACAGAACATCAATGGCTTGTGCTCTAAGATCAAGAATTGACAGATGGGACCTCATAAAATTACAAAGCTTCTGTAAGGCAAAGGACACTGTAAATAGGGCAGAATTCGATAAGACCTTCAAAGAACACCTAATACCAATACTCTT
>JADRCH010005293.1:0-28837 GCA_019843965.1 Rhynchomys soricoides
AGTTGTGGATGTAACAGCTGGGACTGTGCTCCACAACTCTGCATTTTCGTTGGTTGTGGAGTTTGTAATGATCTCTGTCTCTTGCAAAGAGAAGTCCCCCTGCTCAGGGGCAAGGAATATACTTCTCTGTGGCTTTATAAATAAATATTTAGAATGTTGTTAGTTAGGGATCTGGCCTGAGTTCAATTTCCAACTCTTACATAGTGGTTCAGAATCATCTGTCACTTCAGTTTCTGGAGATCCAAGCCCCTTTTTGACCTATGTAGGTACCAATTATGCATGTGATGCACAGACATACATGCAGGGAAAACACTCATATACATAAAACAAAAATAAATAGAGCTTTTAAAACCATGCTTTTTGTTTGTTTGTTTGTTTTGATGATTCAAGGCAGGGTCTCATTATGTATCCCTGGCTGTCTTGGTACTTATTCTGTAGACCAGGCTGTCCTCAAACTCACAGAGGTCTGCCTCCCAAGTGCCGATATTAAAAGGTGCATATCAGCACACTCAGCAAAACATAAATCTAAAAAAAAGTAAAAAGTTTAATCCCCTTGTGTTCACGTATACAATTTTTTCTTGTCTATCCTACACAGGTTTTTGAAACTTAAGTTAGTCTGGTCATGGTGTTTTGTGTGTAAGGCCAGCATTCAGAAAGCCAAGTTAAGAGGTCCATACATTCCAGGATAAATTGATAAATTAACATACTCACTTTGAAATCTTCTTTCTATTGGAATTGGATTCCAGAAAGCAGTTCTATGTATTTGTCTTGGGACCTGAGTATTTATTATGTTATAAGTTGTCCTAACCATTTGTAATCCATTCTAAATTTTCTAAATGACATCATAGAGACAGAAGATATTTTCTGGACATTCATTTAAGAGTTTTAACATTTGCATACAAAACGTTGAGACATTATATTAGTGGTAAATTATGCTGGTATAGTCATCTTGATTTTATCACATTTGTACATCTTAACATGATACATAATATCTAATTTAGTATGATCTTCCATAATTCATTGCCAAATTTTATTTGAAACCTTGTTTAATGGCTGATCCCATTATTTGTAAATTCTTATTTATAAAATATTTCTGTGTTAGAAACTATACTTTGACTTGTGGATTCATTATTTTAAAACTATAGTCAATGCCCTTAAGGAATTTACACCCAATTTGACTTTAGTAAGAAATCATATGAAGTACATTAAGAAGGGTTTAAGACCCTAGTGGGTGACATCAGCTGTACAACACTATACAAATTTCAAACTTCCTAGTTCAATATTTTATTATATATAAAATGGCCAGTATAATATGCATATATTGAATTTATCATGATTTGCATATGAAGTTTCTGCAACTTCGAATATGTTGAAGACTTGGTCCCCAGATGGATCCAGCCACAGAGATATGACTGGGTCGTCAAATCTCTGACTTGATCAGTGGATTAATCTATTAATTGTTTCTTCCTTAGGTGAGGTTATTGGGAAGTTATGGGAACTTTATCCATACTGCCTGGTTGTAGAAAGTAGGTCATAGTGTCTTACTTTGTAGTCCAGGATGTCTTAAAACTCACTATGTAGGCCTGTCAGTCTACCTCAAACCAGTCAGCGGTCATCCTCCTGTCTCAGCCTCTGGAGGGGTTATAGGTATTTGCCACATTGTCCAACTGAGAATGTATTATACCTCAGACCTTTCTGTGCTTTCAAGCTGCCATTGGATGTGTAGCTTTTGGCACATGCTTCCATTGCTTTGACCTTTACCTGAAACCTCTCAATGTCAGAGCCAAAATAAATCTTTTCTTCTTTTAAACTATTTCTTTCAAGCATTTGTCTTACTGAAGAAATGCTAGCTAGCATATGATTCTTATAGCAATTCATTAACAATGCCAAAACCAGTTTTGTTTTTTGTTTTTGGTATAAGAATTTTATTTATTTATTTTTGATACTTTATTTACATTTCAAATGTTTTCTCCTTTCCAGGTCTCCCCTTTGGAAACCCCCTATCCTATCCCCAGTTTTTTATATTTTATATATATGATACTGATCCAGGACCTGTGTATGGTATACCACAGTAGGAACATAGGAGAAAGAATATTTAAATCTACCATACATATATACATATACACATATGTACATATACATATATGTGTGTATGTATATGTATACATATATGAATACATAACTATATATACATATATACATTCATACATATAAAATATATACACATATACGTATGTAGACATAATATCTTGCATATTGTATGGATGCATCACCTGCCAATTCAAAAACCTATAGCCTATAGGAAAGGGTAGAATAAAAGGTGGGAATCTAGGAGGCAGAAAGAATTCTGGGATAGAGCCAGGTGCAGGAGATTCACCCGGAAAGATGTGTCAAGACAAACACATGGTACCTTAGCACAGGTAACTAGCCACATGGCAGAATTATGGGTTAATTTAAGTTATGATCTTGTCAGAGATAGGCCTATCTATATGGCCCAGGTATTTGTAATTATATTTTGAGTCTGAGTCTTATTTCTGGAAGCATGAGCCTGGGAGAAGAACCAGACTTCTACAAATGGCAGCCAACTACAGCATAGAAGCAAACCTAGGCCAAATTATTTTTCGGATAGAGACACCATTCTCCCCAAAAACAAAACAACTTTAAAGCTCTGTTTCTAAAAAAAAAAAAAAAATGCAAAATGAGTAGTGATTTAAAAGTTTTTTTAGAGAAGGCCCCTGCTTACAGGAAAGCTGTTGCTATACAAGGAACACAAGCCGAACTGCTGTGGGCCCAAGCAGATAAGGCCTAAAGCTGTTCACAAGAGACAGACAGATGACTGAGGCACTGTGTAGCATGCTAGCTGGAGAGCTCCATGGAAGGGTTTGAAAGGACTGTAAAGGCTCCAGCCCCGTTCTGCAACTGGCCCACTATCTTCGTGGACTTGAGAGGAGGACGGAGGCTCCGGTCTAGCCAAGCATGGCAGGACACATGGGCTTGAGATTGTGAGCAGAAAGGAGCCCCAAGAGAGCAGCAGTCCAGGATTGTCAGAGCTGGAACAGCAGAGTGGCCAAAGGGCTCCCACAAAACAATTAAGTCAGGGAGAGACCCGCTGCTAATATAACCCCCTTACAAATCTGAATCTAAAATACTATAATGACTTATTTCTCCTTAAATTACTATGTAGGTTTTTTCTTAATAATAAGTAGGAATGTCCTTAGTATTTAAAAAGTAAGTACACATCCATCTTAAATTTATTTAAAGAGAAAGAGGGAATATAGGTATATTTATCTACATAAGGCATGTTTATCATTTTAATTTGAAAGATAGTTTTTTCTGTTGCCAAAAAGCATTTTGCCCTAGGAAAGCTATATTCTGCTGGTCAATGTAAGGACCCAGGGTTAGGGCTGGGGCATAGTTGTTCACTTTTATCTTTCCAGGAGAGGGAAGGCATCCAACTAAGGAATCCAGAGACCATTAGACAAGAGAAATTTAAAGAATAATACTGTTAATCTTATTAACTGTTAATTATCAGCTTGGCAATACAGAATATAAATGCCTTTTGTCAGAGGAGATAAATAAGCACACATGTCATGGAAAGGTGAGGGTGAGGGTGGGGGTGAGAGGGGGGACCAGCGAGAGCAAAACTGAGGATTAAGAGAATGAGATCATTTACAACCACAAAAACCTGCCTGTGGGCTGGAATGGCAAACCCATCCCCTACAGGCTGTATGAGCATCATGGCCTGAATATCAACTACAACTGTGAGATTTGTGGAAAACATACTTACCGAGGGTCAAAGGCCTTTCACCAGCACTTTGCTGAATGGCATCTTGCTCATGGCATGAGCATTTTCTATTTTTCCCAACCAAATGCTCTTAAAGTCTCTTTGCTATGTAGTCTTCAGTCTAGCATGCAACTTGTAGAAACAAGACATGCTGGCAGACTGAAAAATTGAGATGTGTTTTATCTCTGTTTTATATTTTAAAAAAAAATCTATGGGAGGCTGGGCAGTTGTGGCACACGCCTTTAATCCCAGCTCTCGGGAGGCAGAGGCAGGCAGATTTCTGAGTTCGACGCCAGCCTGGTCTACAGAGTGAGTTCCAGGACAGCTAAGGCTACACAGAGAAACTCTGTCTCAAAAAAAACAAAAAACAAAAACCCAAACCAAAACAAAAAAAAATCTGTGGGAAAATAAAACAAGCCCTTATTCTGGAAAAAAGTAAATCTCCAGAAAAAAGGAGAAAGAGATGAAATTGATATATTTTCAAGGGTACATAGATACTAAATAAATAAACTCATACCTTTTATCTTGATACTTGGGAAACAAAGACAGAGAAAGATAGGTTTCTTGTGAGTTAGAGGTCAACCTGATCTACAGAGCAAATCCAGGACAGCCCTGGCTATACAGAGAAACCCTTTTTGAATAAATGATAATAAATATAAATCATTGTAGAGGAGTAAATTTGGACTCCATAAGTGTTGTTTGATTTATCAGCATGAATATAGTTATTTGTTAAATGGTAATGGTGATATTGTACATTCTCTTTGAGAAAAGTCAAAATGGAGCAGACCTGGATAAAAAAACTAGCTGTTAGATTGGATCAGTTTACTCTTATGATGATTTTAATATGTTATGTGGGGGGAGAGGGTCAGCAGAAAAGAAGAAAAAGCCTTGGATTCTATCAAAAGTAATAAGAATCAGATTTGATCAGAGAACCCCCTGAAGATCTTGCCTACAGAAAAGGAGAAGATCAAAATGACCAGGTGATGTATTTGCTTATCCCTCCAGATGAGGACAGTTCTGAAACCAACTGAGACATAAAAATGACTCCAGCCAAAACTTCAGCTATTCAGGGCAAATAATCTTATTGGCTATAGAATTCTCAGGACTTATCATTACATGCCATCCAATCATATGGCATGAATGGAGATCTATATTACAGTTTGGTTATATAATCCAAACTAATAAAGAAAGATAGATGTCTTTCCCCTGATCAGACAAGGAGCAGAAAATCACCATAAACTGATCTGTGCACATTCTATACATTATGTTAATACAGAAAAATATTATCTCTGAATGTTTTATGTTCACAGAAAAAAATAATCAAGAACACACCCCTGACAAGATTCACCCTCTGGGATGCTGAGATGCTGAGGTTTACTGTTCTAGCTTCCTGCCTGATCATACCTCAGACTACATCAATGTCATCTCCTCTAAAGACTTGCTTCTGGGACAACTTCAAAACAGCTACCTCACTTGGTCCAGCATCTAAGACTGTTCCAATCAGGACTTTATTTAAGCTCACACCTTCTCAGCATACAGGGACTAGACATTATATGGTACAGCTATCTCAAGACTAAGAGTTTTTCTAATCTTCTTGGGCCTGCAAAGATGAATTCTACATCTAAAATCAGCAGAAATCAAATATATGAAAACTAAGCCCCATTACTAGGAGGTAGAGTGGTTGATTTTTGGTCTTTCTGAGAGTGTTGAATGTTTGTTATATTTTAATAGGGACTGGTTACAAATAGTTATGATCTTAGACTGGAAGGGAGCTTAGATTCAGAGATTTCTTTTCCTCATTCCTTTCCTTGTCCTTATTCTTCTTCCTTCATTAGGTAAGGGGATTGAAAAGAAAAGGGAGATATAGATTTATTGTAAGAATGGTAGTCAAAAGGGGGTAGATTATTGAATCTACTCTTAAGCCAAAAATCATTTTATAGCCATAATCTTACATTGGTAGATATCTTTGTATTTTAATGCAAAATTTAAGTTATATTTTGATACATTGGTATAGGATTTTGTATATTGATACAAAAGAAAAGTTATTTTTCATACTTTGGCATAGATTAGTGTATACTGATATTAATTTAAGGTTAATTTTGGTACACATAAAGTATATGTATTTTCAATGTTATGTGAAACTTATGCCTATATAAAATTTAAAGATACAATGTAAAGTTCTAATCCCTTTTGTTATTATGAACTGTTACGGATAAGTAAAAAAATAAAAAAAAATATTCAAACTCATGTCATATTAGATACTAGTCTTGCTAACTATAATAAGATGATTTCAAGGTTATTAAGATAGAAAATAACTAAGAATAATTTTTGACAATTCAGATATACTATAGAAAGATATGTGGTCTTCAAAAACCTCAGAGATTCACAGAATATGGAGTTTAAAATTGGTTCATTATTAAAAGATCTTTTTGGATTATGAGACAGACTTGCTCCTGACAGAACCCCATTCTACTTCATAGAAGATGATAAACATCTATATGGAGTTAGTTCCTTTGTGGCAAGCTAGCCACTGGTCAAAGAAAATACCCATGCTTCAACTACAGACAAAATTATATCCAGAAAGAACACGGGGAAGTTGATTGCCATGCTCTGCCAATACAGGCTAAGCAAGTCTTTCATAATTCCTGCTTCACAAAAGGTCTGTCAGATATCCTGGGCTAGAAGGCTGAAGATTGATGCTCCAACATTGTAGAGACAATTCTGGGAAACTGTTCAGGCAGCAAATGATCTCTGTCTTTTATATAATCTTGGAAGCTGCTTGTTTGCACTTCCTACTTACTTGAGTAATAATTATTCCTTCTCAGGTATCTGATAGAATTGAAGACTAGATAATTATAGTCTCACAATTAAACTTTAATTGTTTAAGATTTAAGAAGATGCTTTAGGTCTAAAAAGATGTTTTTAGGCTGGTAATGCAAATTAGGATAAAAATTGAGTTAAGTATATAACTTTAGACATACCAAGATAGGATAGATAATAAAATATTTTTTAAAGTTGCCAAATACTATGGATTGGACATTATGAATATAAATCTTACTTAATAGTTTTCATAATTATTATTGTATTCAATTTATATTTGAAAGAAAAAGAACATTAGACTTAAAAGGGGAATCGTAGAGAGACTATCTTGTGTATTGTATAGATGCATCACCTGTAAATTAAAAAAAAGCCTATAGCCTATAAGAAAGGGTAGAGTAGAAGGTGGGAATCCGGGAGGCAGACAGAATTCTGGGATAGAGTCAGATGCAGGATATTCACTGGGGAAGATATGTCAAGAAAGATACATTTAACCTAAACACAAATAACCAGCCACATGGCAGAATGTAGGTTAGAATGGGTTAATTTAAGTTATGATCTAATCAGAGATGAGCCTAGCCAAGGTATTTGTAAGTATTTTTGACTTTGATTCTTACTTCTGGGAGCACGGGGCTGGGAGGAAGAACTTCTACACATATACATATATATGCATATACACATATACAAGTATACAGTACACACATATACATGTATACATATATGCATGTGTTTTTAACACATGAAAGTGTCTGAATTGCCTCTTTTTCACCACCCTCATAAGGGAGAAATTCCAGCTCTAGTTTTAAGTGAATAGCTAAACACAAACTGACACTGAACAGATGAGATAGGGATCAGAATCATGTCAATAGAGCAGCAATTCTCAACTTAATAGTTCACAAGGTCACTGAAGACCATTTAGAAAACACAGATATTTACATTACGATTCATAACAGTAGCAAAATTGCAGTTATAAAGAAGCAACAAAGATGGTTTTGTGGTTGGGGGGTCACCACAACATGAGTAACTGTATTAAAGAGTCACCACATTAGGAAGGTTGAGAACCACTGCAACAAAGAAAGAAGCAATTGAGTCATTTGGTTCCAATTTAAAACTGTATCTGAAGTTTAGAAGAATGAAAGCATGGTAGCATGCTCATCTAAGGAACATGATATCAAAGTTGCAGTGGCACAGGCAGAAAATTATATTGGGAAGGGTCATGTATGTCATGTTTATGCCTATATCACTTATGCTTTACTCAGTGGACAGCAATGAAAATTATTGAAAAGGGGACTGATTGAATCAGACTCATGCTTTACTACTTCCTTTGGGGCTGTAATAAAAATACATTGTAAAGAGGATAGAGCATGGATTAAAACCAGTGATGGTGATTTTTTGATGACTTGAAAAAAAACATGGAAAGACAAAAACATTTGTGTTCATTAAGATTTGTTGTTTTTCTAGCTTAGAAAACTGGGCCATTCACAGATCTGAAATGGGCTGAATTCTTTCTCACTGTTAGAATTCCTTAACTATTTCATCTTTGTCTTTCTATAACTTACTCTGGTTAATTGTCAAATCTGTTTTAGAATTTCCTCTAATAGATATCACATAAGCCCTCAAACTTCCATACAGAATCTTTCTGAAATAGGATGGAGGTTATAGAGGTTATGAAAATTTCATGTAAAACAACATTTCACTGATCTGGGAATTCTCTCCCATGAGGATGCTTTGGAGCTTTGGATACAGACTCAACCCTCATTCGGAGTGAAGTCCTTTCTGCTGTTTCTTATCAGAAGATGGCAATGTTGGAAGTTCTAGAATGTTCTTGAAAGCATTGGCTGTTGACTACCACTGACAGGCAGGCATGAGTGAACTCACAATGCCTCAAGAAACTCAATGGTCATGGCAACTAGAGCCATATGTTAGTAAGTTTCCAAGTCCCTTTGCTAATGAGAATCTTGGAAGCTTAGTAGTTCAATCAAACTTTGAGGCCACCTCCAAAGTTTAAGTTTTTTGTATTGTTCCATTAGGTGGTAGCTTTACATTATCAGGGTTCATAGTTTAGGGTTAATTCATTAGCCTATTGGAGCCATCTTGGGGTTGATCATACATATCAGAGCCTGTCTTAGGCTTCTGTCATATCAGAGCTAGCTCATGGCTTATTAACACAACTTACAAATATTATATTATTCCAAATCACATAAAATGATTTTCAAGTTACCTAAAATGGTTTGCTTATGTTCCTAACAAGTACACATTATTTTATTTTTAAAATTATATTTATTTATTTATCATGGGAAGGGCAAGGCTAGTATATAAAGGTCAAAAGACAACTTTTGAGTTCTGTCCATGTGAGTTCTTCAGCAATGTGTGTCCCAGGGATTGAACTCAGATTGTCAGACTTGGAGGCAGGCACCTCTACTCACTGGCTTCTGAATAGATATGTATGTGTACATGTATGCGTATGTGTATGTGTATGTATTATGTATATGAATATGCATATGTATATATGATGAGCCACCCTAATTGTATGTTTTAAGATCTAAATGAACTATTTTTTTTTCAGTACTGAGGAACAAACCTGAGCTATGTGCATATTTTAGACAATGCTTTACTGCCAATGACCTACTTTGGCATCCATGTGGTAGGTAAACTGAGGAAGACAAGTGTTGGGGGGCAGTGCTTAGAGCTGCTGATAGAGGTGGATCCAGATACCTACAGGGGCTGCTGCCAAAGGCAGCCAGTGACTAGAGAAGTTACTCAGCAGACTTTTCTCTGAAAGAACAAAGCTTAATTTACTGGGTATCTTAGTTAGGGTTTTACTGCTGTGAACAGACACCATGACCAAGGCAACTCTTATAAGGACAACATTTAATTGGGGCTGGCTTACAGGTTCAGAGGTTCAGTCCATTATCATTAAGGTGGGAGCATAGCAGCATCCAGGCAGAAATGGTGCAGAAGGAGCTAAGAGTTCTACATCTTCATCTGAAGGCTGCTAGCAGAATACTGGCTTCCGGGTAGCTAGAACTAAGGTGTAAAAGCCCATACCCACAGTGACTCACCTACTCCAACAAGGCCACACCTCCAAATAGTGCCACTCTGTGGCCCAAGCCTATACAAACTATGACACTGAGAATGGCACTCCTTGAAGCCAGCAGAAAAACTATGAACTCTTTTAACTCCTTGGGGCCGGTGGGAAAGAGAAGGAAAAAAATTCACACACACATACACACACACACACACACACACACACACACACACTCTCTCTCTCTCTCTCTCTATGAAACAAAAAGCAGAGTCCAATAACTTCATATACACAAATATATACATACATGCATGCATATTTACATGCATACAGAACTATAGACAGACATGCACATTCACAGATAGAATGGTTAGAGCAAAGCTCCAGCAAATAGGCTCCAAGTATTTCACACATACATACATAAGTACATAGCAAGCTCCAACACACACCCAGACAAGCTTTACATATATACATACGTATACATACACACATATACACATACACACATATATACATATACACATATACACCTATACATATATACGTGCACATCATTGATCGATGGAAGGAACAATGATCCAACTCTCCACTCACACAAACCTTACACATATACACACATATACACAGTTGATATATGGAAGAAACAATGTTCCAGCCCCCATCCTTTATTCTTTCTTTCATAGCTTATATATCCCAGCAAAATCTTTCAATTATAAAGTGATCACATTTTAGTTTTCTTCTAGTGAATGATTATGAAAAATCAATGTGTTCTCTAATACCTTTATAAGAAATAATATTATGTAATACAGGCAAAGAAAACAAATTATTCCCCAAACCCCATATACATTTGTAACAAAGCAACTTGTTATAGATTAATGAAGTGTAAGCAAGCAAGGTAGTTTTCTCAGCCAGTTACACTTATTGGCAGGCAGCAATTTGCAGTTACAAAGAAATGAGTAATTATTTTATTATTTATGTTCAAAAGTAATCTTACAAGAATCTTATAAGAGTAACACATCTAAACTTTTATATAAAAATCAGTCATATCTACCTTAAATCCTTAGAATGCATATCTAATCATCAACAATTCTTAATAAATCATATAATGAAGCTGAGGGCAAAAAGATGGGTATAAGAAATCAATCAACCATCACTAGTCCAGCCTCAGTGAGAGCCACATCAGCTACATTGTTCTTGTTCCCTGACCATAAAAGGTCCCTAGTTAACTAATAAGAATATGCCTTTCTGAATTTCAAATTGTTTCCTAAGATTTTCTACATCAGAGCCAATAGTAAAAACACCTCGACTTAGCTTTACTATCAATTTTATTTTTCCAAATGTTTTCTAAGGGTTGGTGGTAGTCATTGCTGATGATCTACATCTCTAAGTTCTTCCCTAGGGTGGTGACTGAATCCTTAATCTGCTCCAGCAGCAATGTTTGACAGAGATCAAGCATTATCATTGTGAGTGCTGGAGACACTGTCCAGTGAGGGGCAGGAAGCCCCCTTAGAGTTTTCATACAACTCGTAGATTAAGAGAGATGTGAGGGCAGCAAGCAGAACTGAACTCCATAACAGCATGAAGTCCTCAGGATACGTGGATCTTGGGGCTGTGCCACACCAAGGCTCACCCATGTGGCTATGGGAATCAATGGGCTGCATTCCATGAGTTCTAAAGCCATATGTCGGTCCTCCTGCGTGGTCTTCAGTGCTTTAACACTACATATACCACTAGCCCTGTATGGACAAGGCTTGAAAAAAAACATGGAACCTCTTAAATTGGTCGTACAAGGTGATGCTCTTTTTTTTTTTTTAAAGAAAATCTTGTATTGGTCTATATTTTCAAGGATTAATTTAATTTATGTATTTCTATGTATATGTACATATATGTGTACACATGTGTGTCATACAAAGGCTGGAGATCCATGTGGAGTATCTTCCTCAATAACTCTTCACCTTATTTTTTTTGAGACAAGGCCTCTCATTGAATTTGGAATTCACCAATTCAGCTAGACTGTCTAGCCTGCAATTCTAGGTGTCCTCTTATCTCTGCTGCCCAAGTGCTAAGATTATGGGTACATGGTACCATACCTAGTTTTCACTGTGGGTGCTGGTGATTTAAACTCACGCTTGAGCACCAAATACATTATAGACTGAGATGTCTCCCCCAGCTCCTACTTTGTAAAATTTCTCTAGTGATCAGCACATCACATTTCTAAACATATGCTGCTGAGGCCCATATTGTCCACTGGAAGATCAGCAGAAAAAAAATGCCTTTCCTTCCTAGTGAGGGATCCGCTGTGCTTTCAGGAAAGATATGATTTAAAGTATCTCTGTGGGTCTGAGGGTGTTAGATGCCCCAGTATAGGGGAATGCCAGGGAGGGAAGATGGGAGTGGGTGGGTGGGTGGGTGGGGGAGCACCCTCATAGAGGCAGGGGAGGGGGTATGGGATAGGGGGTTTCCAAAGAGGAGACCTGGAAAGGGGAAAACATTTGAAATGTAAATAAAGTATCAAAAATAAATAAATAAATAAATAAATAAATAATCTCTATGAGAAAGGAAAGAGTGTTCAGGACTTTCACTTACTTGGGAGTCTGGGGTAGACAAGTACTAAAGAAAACTAAAAACCAGGTAGTGGCTTCCCATAGTGACCTGAGGGGGGCTTGCTCATCAGGTAAGGGCAGGAGACAAGACTGTCACTGTGCCAAAAGCCTAGAAGCTTAAAATGAAGGCAGAGTGGGCTTTTTCTCTTGCCAATAGCTCCAGACCCTATCTGTGGACCAAGGTAGGAGAAAGTCAGGGTGAATGTCACAGGATATATTAATTAAATGATACCAAAGTTTACCTATTGAACAAACATGGAAGGAAGAATAAAAATACATTGTTGTGGCATAAACTAATCACTCAACATTTTCTGGAACAATCATCCAAACATAAAAGCTGGCTACAAGTTAACTTTTTAAATTTAAATTTATATTTATACTTATTTATATAAAACTAATCCTACTAACCAGTCCCACAATCTGCATAGTAGCTCACACCTTTTATCCCAGCTCTGGGGAGGCAGAGGAAGACAGATCTCAAGTTCAAGACCATCCTGGTCTACAGATCAAGTTCTGTTTTGAGAAAAAAAACAAAAACCAAAACCAAAACCAAAAAATGTTCATTTGTGTTGGGCCTGGAAGAACAGACCTGATATCTCACTGGCTCAGGAGGATGAGGCAGGAAGGTCACATGTTCAAGGCTATCCTGGACTGCTTAATGAGACTTTGTCTCAAAAAGTTAAAAACAAGAGGATTAGGGATATATAGGTCAGTGAGATAATGATAGAGTGCTTGCCTAACACATGAAAGTCCCTAGGTTCAATCTCAAGTGTGACAAGAACAGTTAAAAATTAATTTGTACAAATATTATAAGGAGTTCTATTTCTGAATATTCAAAATGTTGGTAGCTAAAAAAAATCACCACATTCATTTCCCTTCATAGATACTTCAATGTTTTTTGAACTAGTTCTGTTTTCTGATGTTGCATGCCTGTAGTCCTAACTTCTCAGACAGCTGGAGCAGAAGTTCTTAAGAATTTGAAGACTGCCTGAAGAACCTAGTAAGACTCTATCTCAAAAATATAACAACATAAAAAACCAAAACAACAACAAAAAACCCAAATGGTTTGTAACAACTTGAAAAGTACATCTTTAAACCTCTCATTACATAAATTCTCTCTACAAGGATTGCCCTGAACCCCCGGTCACTAAACCACTCAATATCACATTACCCTCATTCTGAGCTTGCATCTCACATATTAAGATCTTTATGTGTGTGTTAACAAAATCTGTGTTACTTTATCTGATTTTAGGCTTCACTTCAACATTGTGCCCAACCACTAAAATTTTTTAAAAGAGAGAATGTTAATTCATTTTTTCCTTATACCAGTTATATTTATCTCCTTCTTACCAATCTGTTTCTTGCTTTGATATTGACTCAAGAGGCAGAGCTCCTGGTGTAGGAATATAAGAGAATAATACAGCTATTCCACTCCTGGGCATATACCCAGAAGATGCTCCAACATGTAATAAAGACACATGCTCCACTATGTTCATAACAGCCATATTTATAATAGCCAGAAGCTGGAATCAACCCAGATGTCCCTCAACAGAGGAATGGATACAGAAAATGTGGTGCATTTACACAATGAAATACTACTCAGCTATTAAAAACAATGACTTCATAAAACTCACAGACAAATGGATGGATCTTGAAACTATCATCCTGAGCGAGGTAAAGCAGTCACAAAAGAATGAACATGGTATGTACTCACTGGTAAGTGGATATTAGCCCAAAAGCTCGGAATACCCAAGATTCACTTCACAGCAACTGTAGGGCTGAGTGTGAGGTCCCAGATGGAGGAGTTGGAGAAGGGACTGAAGGAGCTGAGGGAGTTGGCAGCCCCAGGGAGGCAGCAACAGTGTCCACTGACCTGACCCCCCTTCCCCATACTCCTGGAGACTGATCCACCAACCAAAGAATACACATGGAGGGACCCATGGTGCTGGCCACAAATGAGGCAGAGGAGGGTCTTGTTGGACATCAGGGGGAGGAGAGGCCCTTGGGCCTGAGGGTGTTAGATCCCCCAGTAGAGGTGAATGCCAAGGAGCGAAGATGAGAGTGGGTGGTTGGGTGGGTGGGTAGGAGAATACCCCCATAGTGGCAGGGGGAGTAGGGAGGAAATGGGGAGGTTCCAAAGGGGAGATCTGGAAAGGGGGAAACATTTGAAATGTAAATAACGTAGGAAAAATAAAAAAAAAAAATAAAAAGAAATAAAACCTTTGCTTTAAAAAATGAGAGAGAGAGAGAATGATAAAAACAGATTTGAGGAAAAGACCGAAAGAACAATAATAGAAGCCTGGTGGTGGCACACAACTTTGATCCCAGCACTCAGGAGGCAGAGGCAGGCGAATTTCTGAGTTCAAGGCCAGCCTGGTCTACAGAGTGAGTTCCAGGACAGCCAGGGCTACACAGAGAAACCCAGTCTCAAAAAAAGAAAAAAAAAATTAACAGAAAGTAGCCAGGCATGCATGGTAGTGTATGTTTCACTTAGGATGCATTACTTGGAAGACAGAGGCAAATGGATCTTTGTGAATTCAAAGCCAGACTGGTCTACATAGAGCAGTGGTTCTCAGCCTTTCTAATGCTGTCACCCTTTAATATTTGTTGTGGTGACCCCCAACCATAGCATTATTTTTGTTGCTACTTCATAACTGTAATTTTGCTACTGTTATGAATTATAATGTAAATATCTTATATGCAGGATATCTGATATGCAACCTCAGTGAAAGGGTCATTCAATTCACAAAGGAGTTACAGCCCACAGGTTGAGAACTGCTGAAATACAGAGTTCACGCTACTGAGGGTTACATACTGACATCTTGTCTCAAAAAATAAAAGCACTGAGTTATATTAATAATCCAATCCTGGAGGCTCTACCCTAATAATCTCATTTTAAAGTAATTACCTCTAAAAAGTTAAATCTCCAAAAAGCACCATGGTCATGAGGGTTTCAGTAAGTATTTGAAATGACTAGAAAACATAAACATTTAATCTGCAGCAATCATTGTACATACACTGATGTTACAAATGAGAATTCCCGCCGGGCAGTGGTGGCACATCCCTTTAATCCCAGCACTTGGAAGGCAGAGGTAGGTAGAGTTCTGAGTTCGAGGCCAGCCTGGGCTACAGAGTGAGTTCCAGGACAGCCAGGGCTATACAGAGAAACCCTGTCTCAAAAAAAAAAACAAAAACAAAAACAAAAACAATACAAAACAAAACAAATGAGAATTCCCCACCATAGGCTCATATATTTGAATGCTTAGTTAGTCCCTAATTGGTATAACTCTTTGGGAAGGATTAAGATGTGCCCTCTTGTTGGAGGGGATGTGTCACTGGAGGTGAGCTTTGAGGTTTCAAAAGACTGTGGTCTTCCCAGTTAGCACTTGTGCCCCATATTTGTGACTCAGATATAAACTTTCAGCAATGGTTCTAGCATTATGTCTACTTGCTTGCCTCCCTACCCAGCCCACATCATTATGGTCATGCACTCTAATCTTCCAAAATTATAAGCCTCCCTTGGTCATGGTATTTTAATCAAAGCATCAGAAAGGTAACTAAACACACACACACACACACACACACACACACACACACAGACCCTTTCTAAAAAAATGATAACTTTTTAATTTTATTTTTATTTTATGTGCATGGATGTTTTGCATGCACTACATAGTTTGTGTACCACATGCCTGCAGTGCCTGTGGAGGGTGTTAAATGGCATCAGGTCTGAAGTAACAGATGGCGGGAGACTGCCATGTGGGGTCTGGGAACTGAACTTGGGTCCTGTGGAAGAGCAGTCAGTGCCCTTAAGTACTGAGCAATCTCTCCAACCCCAATAAAATAACATTTTATAAGTTACTCAATATGTAATCTGCTGTACGAAATGAAATAAGACAAACATCAAAAGCTTACCTTTTCCCATGAAGACAGAAGTAGTTAAAAAATATAGGTTTTGATTCTCTATCTCATATTCTGGAAAATCTCCAAAACCTATAGTGAAAAGTTAATTACATCTCTTAACCTCAAACAGAATACTGCCCTAGAAACCCACTTTTAAATCATTGGAATCAAGAATAGCTCTATTACTGCCCTTCCCTCAGCTCCTTCCAGCTCCATTCTAACCCTCTACCAACTACTCTGGAGTATGAGCCTGTCCTGGAGTGTGGTTGTTAAACTTAGTGACTCTCCATTGGTCAACACTTGATTTTCCCATTTCAAGAAGGTATCAATTGAAAATAGACTCTTGGTTGTAGTGGAATTTTGCACCTCCACTACTCCGTGATTGGATACTTGTCTGGTTTAAACTTGGGCAGGTCTTCCGCATGCTTATTTTAATTTCTTAGACAATATCCAAATATATAGCTCAGGTAAACCTTTCATACTTGTATCTTAGCCACCGAAGTGCTGGAATTAAAGATATATAACACCATGGAATTTATTGTATATCTTCACCATCTGCAGATTATCAACCAATTTGGGCTGAAATTCACAGTCCTGTTATATATCTTCCCCATTGCCTATATAATGAGGATTCTATAAATGCTTTTTAAAAGATTAATCTTTCTCTGAGTTCCCTGGGTAACATGTTAAATAACTTTGATTGACATTCACCAACAACAAGAGTGGTATTTGTGCTTAACAATAACTAGGGAATTCCATTTTAGCATTTTTGGAAATCAGGACTCTTTTCTGAGAAGTCTCCTGGATCATTCAAGTCACATTGATCTACCCTGATATGAATTAAAGATTTACTTTGTGGCTTTAAGCAGGATCACAAACAGATTTTATATTAGAGGTTAACATAAATCACTGAATAGCAGGCCAAAATCACCACCTCTTGAACATGGAGCCATGTGCAGACACCTGCAGGGGTAAGGTTGTGGGGGAGGCAAGGTAAGATGCTATAGTAAGTAAGACTGCATTTCCTTTTAAATAGCATCTGCTGTTTATTCAAAGTGAGGAAAGGGATTCTGAACAGGCAGAGCAGACAAGAAGGAAAGAGCACAGGGGCTACTGTGTTGAGAAAAGGCATACACATCAGAGAGACAGCTGCAAACTGGCTTCTCAGGTAAACCAACCGGTCCACAAGACAAAATGAGAGACAAGAGGTTTCTGGGAGCAGGGAGGGAAAGGGTCCCGTTGAAGGTGAGTCAGTGTCCATGGGCTGTGGGCAGCCCAGATACCTCCCAGGTGAGTCCAGATCAGTTAAGGGCAGCAGGCAGTCCACAGATGGTGTGTGCAGGGGCTTGAAATGGCAGCGTCTGGGCAGGCAGTGTAGGCAGATGGGTGCAGTCTGTCCACGGAGTAGGAGGCAGTGGACAGCGTGATCTGTCCATCAGGTGGCAGGTGCTCTTTCCATTAGGTGACAGGAGTCCATCTTGCAGCTGGAGCCTCGGACAGTGTCCAAATGTGACAGGGATGGGCAGAGCTGTCAACAGTGGGAGGAGGCCTTGTGCTCTCCAGAGCCAGGCCCAGCAGGGACAGCAGCAGGAGCCTGGGGAGCTATTCCTGGAACAATGGCTAGGACACAGGAGGAGACAGGGGCGCGCATGCGAGATCCCGTGGCGAGGGGTGGAGATGGGGGTGGGGGGAGTTCTCCGGCAGGAGGGAGGCGCGCGGGGGGGCGGGGGGGAGGGCGCACTCAGCGACCCTGGCTGCAGCCACAAGACAAACAACACAGCAGCAGCCCACCCTCCTGGAGCCCCAACCCCAGGCCAGGGTTGCCAGAGGCCTAGAAGTCCTCATCCTCCTCCCACCCGAACACCCGCTTCATCTCATTCAGGAAGCCGGTGTAATCGTTGAGCAGGGGGCTCTCTAGCTTGATGTAGGGGATCACCCACTGCAGGGCCCGGCCCTTGAGGCGGGTGATGAGGAACGTCACCTTGAGCTCGTCGGTGTCGAAGGTCCTGTCGTCCACCAACATGTAGGAGCCGGTCTGCACGATGAACTCCGGGAGCTTGTCCATTTCGCCATCAAACAGCTCTGGAAAGGGGATGGGGTTCCGCCGACGGCGACGCCTGTTGTGCCTGAGCATGTAGGCCTTCGGCCTCTTTACCTTGCCTTGGCCTTCCATGGCGCTGCGCTCTCTCGGCTGATCTCGCCGCTTGGTGGCCGGGTTTGCTGGCAGATTGCGGGACTCTTGATGGGGTCAGCTGGGCTTTGCTAGGTTGGCAGAGCACAGAGATTGTCAATTCCAAGGCGTCGCCGGATGTGCGTAGGAGAAGAGGCGTGCCCAAGGTCTCAGGATGGGGGAGTGGCCTTTGTGGGGGCTCCTGTGCCAACTTCAGATTCATAGTGATTGGTCTCAGCCCACAGGGTTGTGTGCTATTTCAGGCGCCAGTCTAGGAGAAGCATTAACGGGATTAGTGGAGCAAAGTAATTTGTGCCCAAGGCTTTCTCCAAGGTAGTGTGGGGCGAATATGGTTGCTCATTCTAATAATCCCAGTATTTTGGAGGCTGAGGTAGGAGGCTTACCATGATTTTAAGGTCACTCTGTCTACAGAATGGAATCCTTGTTTCAGATAAGGAAATTTGCTGGGACTATAGCTCAAAGAGCTTTCCTGGCATGGTGAAGATTCTTTAGTTCATTGTCCAGTCCCTTACTTTGTGGATGTGTAGGAGCGATGACAGGCTGACCCTTAGTTTCCCTAGAGTGTGACCACTGAGGTCACAGCTGACTCTACCCTGTTGGAGAGCAAGCATATACTCTGGAATTAAATTTACTCTGTTGTGGCTATTCCCATCTCATGCTGTTTCCCTTACCATTTCCTTCAAATAGCCTAGCCCTTGACATATTGTTTTTGGAAAATTTCCTCAACGGCTTTTTAATATGTCCCTCGATATACCTTAATCCATGTGATGATGCCTTATTATTAAAATTGCTTGCTTTTACTTGGCACATCCCTGAAAAGTTATGTCTCTGCGTGCTGTGTAAGTTTGTTCCTGCTGTCTATATTTTATTATTTATTAATTTATTTTCGAAGTAGGGTCTTTCCTTGTGTCCCAGGCTTGGACCTTCAGTAGTCCTGCCTCACTTTCCTAAGTTCTGGGATTCCAGGTGTGAGGTACCATGCCAAGCTTTGATACGGCTTTAGGGGAGGAAAACAGTATTGAGAAGGGATATTCCTTCATGGCTCTCTAAAGGATAAGCACTTCCCTGTTCGTTCTCATATTGCCATAACTCAGTTCTTTGTGGTTGCATAAATTGAGATATTTTCTTGCTCTATAAGTTATAGACCATAACATAATAGGCTTCATCAATCTCCTTCTAATCCTGTGAGTTCTTGTGATTAGATAATCCAGGATTCGCTTCTTAAAATGCACCTGATTTGTACCTATAGATCTATAATGTTCATTCCTACTAGCATTATATGTTCCTGTTCTGAGGATTAGGACACAGGTAACTCTGGTGCAAAGTTATTCTATATTCCTTTTTATAAATAGTTATTTCTTACTGATTTTTCCTTGATAAATTAAACTTGTACCAGGCATGATGGTTTTTATCTGGAACCCCACTAAGAAAAAACAAAAGCTGAAGGATCTTGAGGTTGAGACAAGGCCAGATTACATAGCTAGACTATCTCAAAAAAAGCAAATGCTGGGCCAGTGAAGTGACTTATTTATTAAGTAAAAGTGCCTTGACCCTTACAAGCTCCCCATGCATATGCTTGACCCCAACCCACCATTTACACATATACAATAACAATAACTATATAAATACAATATATAATATATAATATATGCAAATGCTGAGCTAAAATATAACTCAGTTGGTAGTTTGCCTACCCATATGTGTACAAGGTCCTAAGCTTGACTCCTATATAAATTGTGTGTGGTAATTTCATGCACATGGAGAGCCAATGGGCATTCACTGAAAACTTCAGCTACATAGTGAATTCAAGCCTAACCTGGGCCTCATGAGACCCCATCTCCATTTAAAAAAAAAAAAAGTTTGTCTAGTAACACAGTAGCCTAACATGCAAGGCCCTTGGTTAGCTCTCCAACCATACAAATTAAAAAATTAAAACACCTGTACATTCTTGAGATAATCTACAGAAAATCAGGGTGTGTGGCAAATTATATTTTGGAGTGGGGGTGGGAACTGTGACCTATAATTTAGCAATAAAATATGGAAGAAGTAAGGAAAATCACATTTTCTCCTGCTGGCTACAAAGAATCAAACTGTGTAATTGGGAACTGACTCTGCACAGAACAACATTTCACAGAAGTGCAGGGCAGCACGTATAAAAAATTTTTTAGCTTTCTTGACATTTATCTCTCCTTTGCTAAATAGCTTCTGTGCAGTATTCTTTGAGTATTCTGTTTTATATAGTTTCCAAATATTTAGGTCGTTCCTACTGATGGTGCAAAACTACCAGATCTGCAGTCAGGGAGCCAATATTTCTCTTGCTAAGGGACATATGGGAAGGAAAACATGTTCACAGTATCTAATTCATCTGGCAGTCAAAGCTGAGTTTCCATGAAGAACCTACTTAAGATGCGAGCCCAAGGATATACAGGGACGGGTTTGTTGTGGAGGATTCATAAATGTGCAGCTCTGGAACTTCCTATTTACACTCCGCTGGCAGTAGGTTCCACCCTAATAACACCCCTCCACATTTCCTAGACTCCTCCCCAGCTCTTCGGCCTCCCCTGGGTGGATCTCCTTGGAAAATCTCAGCCCTGCCTCTCAAATCAAGATCCAGCTTCCTCCAAATCATTTGGCCTGCCTCTGTGATTTCACCACCACTTCTAATCCCAACAGAACACCAGTACCTGGGTTTCTTCTCTAGTTCTGCCTAACCAGGGTTTCCACACACCTCCATTCAGAAGCATGTCCCTAGAGCCTTCTGTGCTGACTTCTGCCAAGGGTAGCAGAGTACACTCAAGTCCAGGGAACGAGCACAAAGCAAGACCCCTTAGTCCTACCTAGCTGACATTTCAGGCTTCAGCAGAACCCCGTCCTTTTTCTAGGAGCTGTTTGACGAGAACATTGTAAAGCTCCCAGAGTTCATTGCGCAGATGGGCTCCTACATGTGGGTAGGCAAGATCTTCTACATGGACGAGCTCAAGGTGATATTCCTCGTCACCAGCCTCAAGGGCCTAGAGGGTGAGCTCCTACATTGCAAAAAGACAGTTCCCTGTTCAGCATTTACAGCAGCTTAGTGGCTGAGATGAAGCAGGTGTTTGCATGGGAGAAGGACAAGGACTTCTAGGCCTCCAGCCCCCTGGGTTTCAGGAAAGTTGGCTGCACCAATTGCCATAGGTGCCATTTCATCATACCTCCACCTCCTCTGGTGTCACCTCCTGTGTGCAGCTGTCTCTTGCTTCCTTCCTACCTTTGCTCCAGACCCTGCTGCTTTGGCCTTTTGGGTCTGGTTGTGAAATGCACCACCTCTCCAGTGCTACCAGCCCAGCCATTCCTATGTACATTTGGATTCTATCCTAGACACAAGGCTATATCCCACTGTATGCTGAACAGACTGCCTGCTGCTACCCACTGTCTCCTGCCACATCAATGGACTGCACAGATCTTCTGATAGCCTGCCATGCCTCTGCTGTCTATACATACCATGCATGGACTGACTACTCTTAATGATATGGGCTCACCTTAGAGGTACTTGAACTGCCCATAGTTCATAACATTAATTCAGATGGCTCTCCTCCCCTGAAGGGTCAGCCAGCCTTTCATTTTCTTTTATTATTTATTTATTTATTTATTTATTTATTTATTTATTTATTTATGATTTAGATATTTTCTTTATTTACATTTCAAATGTTTCCCCCTTTCCAGGTCTCCCCTTCGGAACCCCTCTATCCCATCCCCCTCCACCTGCCTCTAGGAGGGTGCTCCCACCCACCCACCTACCCACCCCCATCTTCTCTCCCTGGCATTCCCCTATACTGGGGCATCTAACACCCTCAGGCCCAAGGGCCTCTCCTCCCCCTTGATGGCTAACAAGACCCTCCTCTGCCACATATGTGGCCAGCACCATGGGTCCTTCCATGTGTATTCTTTGGTTGGTAGTCCAGTCTCTGGGAGCAGTGGGGGGGGGGGGGGCTGATCAGCTGACACTGCTGCTCCTTCCATGGGGCTGCAAACTCCCTCAGCTCCTTCAGTCCCTTCTCCAACTTATTCATCCTGGACCCCACGCTCAGTCCAATGGTTGGCTGCAAGCATCTGCCTCTGTATTTGTCAGGTTCTGCCTGAGCCTCTCAGGAGACAGGGTATCATGCTTACAGCAGCAAGCACTTCCCAGCATCCACAATAACGTCCAGGTTTGGTCAGCCTTTTTCAGTAGGACCCATTACCTACCACTCCCAAAGACCTCTTGTCCCTTTTTTCCTCCAGTGTACCAGTTAATTTTCCCCAGAATCCAGTTTTCATCTGAATTTGTAGCTGGCCCTGTGGTGTGTGTGTATGTGTGTGTGTGTGTGTGTGTGTGTGTGTATGTTTTATTATTCAGCACAGTGTAGCCCCTGTGCTTTTTCCAGTTCTTCTACACTAATGTACAAAAGCCTCTTCCTTTCAGCCAATGTCAGGCACTACTATAAGTTAAATCTTGGTGAATATAGCACTGTTCCTTCAGAGTCCTTTAAATGAAGTCCTTTTGTTGGCAATATGTCCTGCCCTGCAATGGCTGGTTTTATTGACTCATGCTGTATCAGAGCGACTGTTGAGCTTTATGATGACTTTGGGATGGAGATTTTACTGGCAAGTGTGCAGTCTCTTATGATTTATTTTCTACAATCAATCCATTCCACACTCTTTTGTTGTTCTGTTTGTTTGTTTGTTTGTTTGTTTGAGACAGGGTCCTCTGTGTAGCCTTGGCTGTTCTGGAACTCACTCTGTAGACCAGGCTGGCCTTGAACTCAGAAATCCGCCCGCCTCTGCCTTCCAAGTGCTGGGATTAAAGGCACATGCTACTACTGCCTGGTTTGTTCCACAATCTTAAGGAAATAAATTTGATCTGATGTTGACATGTCCTGAAGAGAGATGGGAAAGTTTCTTGAAAAATAATTCATTTGTAAAAGCTATTTTTAGATGGATAACTTTCCAAATGTTTGTTGATGAACACCAGAGGTTTATATACACAGTTAATGAAGGAACAGAGTTTGCAGATATGTTTGAGCCAAGTAAATAAATAAATAAATAAATAAATAAATAAAGTAATATGGAATTATGAATGTAGAAATGTCTCCCTCGAGGGTTGAATAAAAGTCATTATTTCTTAGGATTTCTCTAGATGCTAACTTCTCTAGTGTACAGTGCTGCAAAAAAATTTAACTGGTGTTTGTTAAATTTTAAAATCCTAACGAAGTTCCATTGTATAAAAGTACCTTATCTCTAACAAAAACAATGTATGTACAAAGCCATAACTGTGTACGGTAATTATAAAACACACACTATATATATATCAGCATCCTCAAATTTTCCTGTGATAGGTTTCTAAAACAGCACTGTGCAGTGATAATGCACCCTCTGCGCCACATATAGGACATGGCAATGTATGCCTCTAATTCCAGCATTTGGTCAGGTATCCAAGCAAAAGGATCTGAGTTCATTGCCAATATTGGCTCCTAGTGACTTTCATCTCAGTTTGAATTGCATAGTGAGACCTTTTCTTCAAAAGAAATAAAAAGGGTCGTGTATCCAGCCAACAGCACTTTATTTGTAAATTAGCCGATTTTCTCAGACCATAAGAGGTTGGAAAAGGCCTGGTTCATGAATGGATTAGTGTGGTGTGGATGGAAAGGAGAAAGGGATTCTGATTGTACCAGAGCCGCACCATCTATAGGAACTGCAGAGAGTTCCCAAGCACAGGCCTTAGCTTTACAGTCTTCTGCTACGGAGAGGTGAGAGCCTTCTTTGGCTTTGTATTTTGTCATGGCTGTCAATCATCCTTAGTCTTTCATTGAGCCTGTTAAGTTTGTCAATAGCCTCTGGTAACAAGCATTCACGTGTATAATCTTTATAATTATGCAAACTTGAAATATTTTACCTGCTAGTAAACTTGCTTTCCTTGGAGTTCTGTTTCGGTTTACTGCTGGTGAGCATTTTAACAGTGGCACCTCTACTTGTTTTTAGCACTTCCTTAGCAACGAAGTGATGTACTGTTCACTTCTTGTCCTCCAGCAGTTTAAGCTCCGAAATCCTATCTCATAATCTGCTAAACTCAGTTCCCTTGGAAACAGACCGTCACTAACAACACATGTATCAAGTAAGGGAAGTAGGACTGAACATACAGAAAACACGAAGACGCATGGAATGCAAGCCTCTTTAACCACATGGAGAGGTTGAATGCGGCAATGCCTGTTCCAGGGATTTTGAATTGAGAAAAGCCGCTTTTGCACTTCCACACTAACTAGTTATTGGGTTCATCTGGAGCCAATAGTATTTCTTGCTACAGGTAGCAGTTTCTTGGCAGTAATTCTGCTGTGACTTTGAGCAGCACACATACCCAACATCTGGGGGAATTTGTCTCTCAGTCCTAAAGGTGGGAATGAACTTGGGAAGTACAGCATAGTACACCCATAAATAGGCCAGAACTAACAGACAAGGGGGAGAAGGTGTGGTGTGTGGAAAAGGAGGAGGATAAAGTCTGGACTGTGAAAAAGATTAAAGAATACAAAATAAAATAAAAATTATGATAAAAAGAAATCCAGACATTACAGCTCACGCCTATAATTTCAGCATTTAGGAGGTTAAGACAGAAGAATTGCTGTTAATTTGGGGCAAGCTTGGCCTACATGATGAGTTCCAGGAGACTGTAGACTACAGTGTGACTAAAACAATGGAATAGGACAGATACATGTTCTTTTTGTGGAGAGATTTTCAGATGTTTGTTTAAAAAAGATCATGTGCAGAAAACTGCAACTGTTTAACCATTTTTTGTTAAATATTAAGCTCCCTCCAAAGGTCTACATACACACACACACACACACACACACACACACACTGCATTATCATATGTGACAAGAAGTGGGGAATGATTAATATCAGATTTGGAATATGGCCTTTGAAGGGAGGGACGTACATGCAAAATAAAAATAAAGACAGTGGGGAATTAGTTCTAATGCTTTGTCTTATTTTGGCGCCCCAAAGCCACACTTCCAGACCTGAGGGTCCCTAGGGGGCCACTTCCTTGATTGGGTCTGGGGTAACATAGATGAAATATAGATTTTTAAAAGATGTTAACTCAGGAATACTGGAGGGGAGTGTTTGTTAGCCATGGGGAGGTTTAGAAGTGTCCAGACATTGAATTGGTCAAGGCATATCAAAATTAGCTCGCCTGTGTGTCTTTCATTCATGAATCCAGAGAGCTCTTGGGTGGGTGCAGCTTGCATGTGACCCGCCGGGAGCCAAAGCAGTTTAACTAATTCATCGATACAAAAGACTATTTACTATTTACTAGGTTTCTGGAGACACAGGTTAGCACGTAAGTTCACATAGCACTCTTGCAGAGAACCTGAGCTTGGTTCTCAGCACCCACATCCACAGGTTGCAATTGCTTCTAATTTCCCAGAACTCTTTTGCCTTCTTCTGGTGTCTACATGTACTACAGTCAACTACACAAACACATAATTTTTAAATTGTACTTTTATTCTTTTTAATTGTGTGTATTAGTGTTGTGTGTGGTGGTGGTGGGTGCCTGCAAAGGCCAAGGGCATTGGATCCACTGGAGCTAGAATTCGATGCAGTTGTGAGCTCTCTGACATAAAGACTGAAAACCAAACTAAGTTTCTTTGGAAGAGCAGCAAGTGCTCTTAACTGCTGAGACATCTCTCCAGCCCCACATACACATAATTAAGATAACTGTAAAATGCTGTAGGAAGGAGGGTTTAATGCAGGACCCGTTTGTGTTGGAGATCAAACTCAAGAGTGTCTTGCATATTAGGCACATGTTCTCCCACTGAACTATACCCCAACCATAAGGTACAGAGCTCAAAACTATTATGTTTGCAGAGATCTGGGGAGGACAGGGATATGGATGCCTTGGTACATGTATGGAAGTCAAGTGGAAAACTTGCAGAAGTCAATTTTTTTCCTTCAACCATGTGGGTCCCAGGAATCACTCCAGCCCAGGAAGTCTTTTATATGTTGAGCTAGGTGTTTCTTACACTGGAGTATGCTTATGTAAAATCTGTCTGGATACATGTTAATGATATTTATTTTTTACTACATATAATTAAATTGTCTCTCTTGGACACTTGTTTTTGAGACATGGTTTTTCTGTGTACCCAAGGCTGGTCTGGAATTCACTGTGTAGCTCAGGATGGCTTCGATCTCATGGCGATTGCCTTTCTTCAGCTTACCAACTGTTAGGACTACAAGAGTGAGCACTATCCCCGGCTAGATTTTATTTTTTTTGCATATCAGAAAAAACAAAGGAATGCATGTTCACATAAATGATAGAAAATCTACAGAACGGCCAGCCTGAAGATCTTCAAAAGAATTAGAGGAAACACTAAGGTATGCTGACTGCATAATTAAAAGACCATAAATAGAAGTTATATAACCACAAAAAAAGAGTACTTTAATCAACAATTCACATTTCAAAATGTCTCATATCATGGGATTTCCTACAATTATACTCTTTTAAATCGTAGTGACATCAAAGTTACTGTATGCTCCTCTGCAAATGTTAAAACCACAACACTTGCAGAACCAATGCCCATGGATTAAGGAGAAAATCCCAGAAATAAGAATGGCGTTTTGATTACAAGGCATCACATGACTCCTGTTTTAGCATCGCATAGCAAAATGTTGTGTCAACATAGACACATGGATGTGTCTATGACATCTAAGACATATGGATGGTCTCATCAGTGAAAATTTCCCAATAAGAATAAAAAAGAGTGAGATTAAAATAGCTTTGCAGGGGCATTGGAAAGATGGCTCAATGGTTAGAGGTACACATGACTCTTCTGGAGGATGAGAAACTACACCCAGATTTGGCAGGGCACAACCACCTGTAATTCCAACCCCAAGGGATCCCATGTCCCTGTCTGGCCTCTATAAGGACCCATACACTCATACATATACCCATGGACAGACAGACACCCAGAGACATACACATGATTAAAACTAAAAATAGGGTCTGGGAGATGGCACAGTGGCTAAGAGCACTTGCTGAGGACATGTGTGAATTTCCTGGAACCCATTTAAGACAGCTCACAAGTGTCTGCACTCCAACTCTAGAGGATCCAATGCTCTTTTGTGACTGCCCCAGGCACTACATGAGCACAGTGCACAGACATACATTAGGCACACACAAGCACACACACACACACACACACACACACACACACAGAGAGAGAGAGAGAGAGAAAGAGAGAGAGAGAGAGACTAAAATGTTTTAAAACAAAAAATATTAAAGATAGAAGATCTACTATTAAATGGCTTTATGAAGTTAACATGCATGCTTAATACATCAAATTTATCATCATGAGATTAGAAATGACATAAATAAAAATTGTCCAAAATTCAGGTAAGGGTAAGAAAGTGGTAGGACATATTAAAGACAAGAGTGCAATTTAAATCATTTTGGAAAACAATTGTACACTAGCTTTTGCCTATGCCTTAGTTAATTTTCTATTGTTATGCAAAAACACCAGGAACAAGGCAATCTACAGAAGGAAGGCTTTACTTTTGGCTTAAGGTTCCAGAGGAGTCCATCAACAACCATCAAGGTGGGGGAGCATGCCAGGGACAGCTGAGAACTCACATGCAAGAGGCAAGGAGGAAATTTGAAATGGGACAAGTCTTTAAGCTCTCAAAGCCCATCCCAGTAATGCACCTCCTCCAAAAAGGCCATATCTCCAAAGTCTCCCCAAACAGGACCACCAACTAGGGACCAAGTATTCAAAGGCCAGACTATGGGGGCCATTTATCATTCAAGCCATGAGAGTTTGCGTAGCTCCATATGTTGATTCTGACCAAGAATTCAGTGCAAGTGATATATTAAGTAGTACAAGCGAAATTCCAGTAACTACACTTTCCCAACTGTAGGAGAGCAGAGCAGGAAAAGGAAGAAAGCTAGGCAATATTATGGTGTCAAGATTGTATTGAGGATCATTTGGGCACAATCCAATAATGGGATTCTGGAGACAATATGTGTTCCACCACAAACTTGTAGTGATCACAAGCCAAGAGGTGGCGGATTTATACTTACATATACACCATATATTAAGTAATACTGGCTGCTGTCCAGGGGACTATAATTCCCAGGTGCTCAGTGTTCCTCTTTACATACAAGATCTACAGCATTGTGGAAGAGTGACAAAGTTTTTGGCTAGTCAGAGAAAAACCACAAAAAAACTAGATGACACAAAACCAGCAGGAATACTCATGCCTGATACTGGAAACCCAACGCTATTGAAGTCATGGACTTTGGAAGGGAACCTACAACCACCACTTCAATAACTGAGCCGGATCCCTACCTAAAAACATTCTAAATGCTTATCTACATACCACAGAGAAGTATATTCCTTGCCCCTGAGCAGGGGGACTTCTCTTTGCAAGAGACAGAGATCATTACAAACTCCATAACCGACAAAAATGCAGAGTTGTGGAGCACAGTCCCAGCTGTTACATCCACAACT